>JAODAL010003500.1:0-172750 GCA_025379985.1 Phyllomedusa bahiana
TACATTTACGATAAGTATGCTGATTACACTGATAAAAATGTCCGTCAGATATGCAATTACATAGTTATCTTGTTAGTATGGTAGTAAAAAGACACACACATATATCATATGTATATATATAATTATATATAATATATATATATATAATAAAATATATATATATATATATATATATATTTGTGTATTGACCTGATGAAACGCTATCCAGCGAGAAACGCGTAGTCCTGTATTAATGTCCTAATAAACTGTATCTATACTTTATCAGTCTAGCGCCATCATTCCCTCTTTTTTTCCCCTTTACCACACTATAATTTAGTTGTGGTTTTTATTATATCACAAATATATAATATATATATATATATATAATATATATATATATATATATATATATATATTATATATTATATATATAATTCACACATTATTTCCTATCAATCCAGAAAATGGTAAAAATAAGGCATGAACCAATCTGTCTATGAGAGAAAAAAATTCCCTCCTGATCTGAGTGGCGATCAGGCTTGAACAGCATTCCAAATGAGAATTTTATATAAATGTTAATGTTTTTGTAGTAAATAATAGCCTTAAATCTTTTTCCCTCAACTGGTCCTGCTGTGATCATCTTCTGGGTCAGCTATTCCACAGATTCAGTTTTTATTGTTAAGAAAACATCTGGAGATTGATGCTTTTTTTGTCCCCAGACCGAGGGACAAAAAGGGTTTAACATGAAACAGCTTTTCACTATATTTTTAGGGTCTATTTATTGACTTACACAAGTTAATCATGTCTCCCCTTTGACTCTTCTAAAAACTAAACAAGTTTATTTTTTTTAAACTTTCCCCATAACTACAGTGGGTTGCAAAAGTATTCATACCATTTTTAATTGTTCCTTATTTTTTAATCATGTAAACCACAGACTTAAATGTCTTTTATTAATATTTTATGTGATAGTGCAACACGAAGTATTTGTGAAGTGTAAAGAAACTGATAGGCGCTTTTCCAAATTTTTGCAAATTAAAAACTGAAAAGTGTGACATTCACATGTTTTTAGCCCCCCGATTCAATACTTTGAAGGACCACCTTTAGCTGGAAGAACAACTACAAGTCTTTTGGGTTATGTCTCTACCAGCTTAACACATCTAGAGGCTGGAATTTTCTCAGTAAGATTAGTTGGCGAACATTTGTGAACATAAATTTTCAAGTCATGTCACAGATTCTCAATGGGATTTACGGTAGGTCTGGACTTTGACTGGGACATTTTAACACATTAATATGCTTTGCTTTAAACCATTCCATTGTAGCTTTGGCTGTATGTTTAGGGTCATTGTCCTGTTGAAAGGTGAACCAACTCCGTAGTCCCAAATCTTTTGCAACCTCCAACAAGATTTCCTCCAGGACTGCCCTGTATTTAGCTCCATCCATCTTCCAATCAACTGTGACCAGATTTCCAGTCCCCCCTGAAGTAAAGCCTCCCTCAGCATGATGTTGGTTTTCTACACACATAGCATAGCAAAGCAAAGTAAAATTTTGATCTCATCTAAGCACCTTCTTCCACATGCTTGCTGTGTCCCCTACATAGCTTTTTGCAAGCTACAAATAAGACTTCTTATGACTTGCATTTAAAAAGGGCTTCTTATTTGCCACTCTTCAATAAGGGCCAGATTTGTGGAGTACTCGACTAATAGCTTTCATGTGGTCAGATTCTCCCACCTGAGCTGTGGATCCTTGCAGCATCTCCAGAGTGACCTCTTGGCTGCTTCTCTAATAAATGCTCTCCTTGCCTGGGATTTAATTTCAGGTGGACGTCTATGTCTTGGTAAGTTATAAATCATGACATAAGCCTTCCATTTATGGATGATGGATTGAACTGTGCTCTGTTGGATGTTCACAGCTTGGGCTCCTTTTTCACAACCTCACCCTGCAGCACACTTTGCCACAGCTTTATCCCAGAGCTCACTGTTGTTTTCCTTGGTTTTCATGATGCTGTTTGTTCACTAATATGCTCAAACAAACCTCTGAGACCTCACAAAACAACTGTATTTATACTGAGAATAAATTACATAAATAGGTACTCTGTTTACTGATTGACTGACTTCTAAAGGCAATTGGTCACACTGAATTTTATTTAGGGGTATCAGAGTGTAGTGGGCTGAATATATATGTACACCACAATTTTTAATTTGAAAAATTTGGATTAGCACGTATCATTTACTTTACATTTCACAAATACTTGCTACTTTATTACAAATTAAAAAATAAATAAAATGCATTTAAGCTTGTGGCTGTAATATTTAAAAATGAGGAACAGTTCCAGTGGTATCAATACTTTTGCAACCTATTGTAATTTACTTTATTCCTCTTATAATTTTAACTGCTTGTCTTTGTAGTTATTTCAACTCCAGGATACCTTTTCTTTGAACTACTGCATATAATTATAATTTATCCTATTCTTAATATGTACCATAATTAAATATGTTGAATAAATGAAGATCTAGCACTTAGCCTTTGGGTATACCACTTATAGCCAAGGACGATTCAGAGTAGGAATCATTTACCACCAATCTCAGGGTATGGTTCTTGAGACAGTTTTTAATCCAATTACATATTATAATTTCTAAACATGCAGACCTAACTTTACCTACTAGGTATCTATAAGAGATGGTATTAAACACTTTTACCAATTCTAAAAATGTCCATTATTATTGTATAAATCTATATTTATAATATATACTATAAATGATAAAATAATATATATTTAGGATATATTCTGCAGTTCCACACAGATTCTCATTGTTTACACCTGTCCTTGTCACATTGGGGCCCACTATGTAAGTTCCAGATTAATATATGTATTTAAAGAGTGGGAGACAACCACAGTACCATAGGCAATCTATAAAACACAAGAAGAACATACAAAAATACTTGGTTAGATTTAAACTCGGGAACCCAGCAAGACACCAGCGCTGCCCTGTGCTATATCCACAGCCACACCTGAATCTAGGCTTCTGCAATTTGGAAAACTGTGTAGGCTATCACTTATTATACTAATTTCTGTTCCAAACTACTAAATATACTATGTCTGTATATATATTACAGTCACTCAGTTCTCCCACAATGGTTCTTCTAGAATGGATGTTAAGCTTGCTGGTATATAATTACCTGTGAAAGAACCAGAACCCTTTTTAAAGACAGGCACCACATTTGACTTGCACCAGTCTCAAATCTCAAAATATTACACACGTGGACAAAAAAACACAGAAAAACCTAAAATAACTTAAAAATAATAATACAAATCGGACATTGCGTTTGAACTTTGGAAAAATTGTGGTACCCTCGAAAAGATTCAAAATAGTTTGACCATAGGGACATATTAAACTGAAGTGTGTCCTGTAATTAGCATTACAGATATTTTCAAAATTGTAATCAGTCAAGTCTGATTACAATGTCACTGTTCTGTTTGGTATCATGTTGTACCACACTGAACATGGACCAAAGGAAACTAAAGAGAGAATTGTATCAGGGGATTAGAAAGAAAGTTACAGACAAGCATGTTAAAGGTAAAGGCTATAAGACCAAACAGCTTGATGTTCCTTTTATTCAGAAGTTTAAGATCTATGGGACTTTAGCCATCCTCCGTGGATGTTGTTGCAAGAGGGAAAACTGATGACAAACTGAATAGATGGATAATACAAATTGTAACCAAAATGCTGAGAACAACTTCCAAAGAGATTAGAGGTGAACACCAAGGTCAAAGTACATCAGTGTGCCAAAAGTGGACATAATGGAAGATGAGTAAGGAGGAAACCACTGTAGAAAGCAAATCATTAAACGGGAGACTGGAATTTGCTACATTGCATATTGATAAGTCACAAACCTTCTGGGAAAATGTCTTTTGGACAGATAAGATAAACCTGGAGCTTTTTGGCAAGTCACATCAGCTCTGTGTTCACAGAAAAAAAAATAACACATACAAAGAAAAAAACAGTTAAGTTTTGTCAACAGCCATTCTAAGCTGAATGTGCCTTCCCTCAGTTAAGTTTTGGGTCTGCTTTGCTAAATCTGGTACATGGTGTTTGAATCTGTCCAGGTACAATGAAATCTCAAGACTATCAAGTTATTCTAAAGTTAAATATGCAGCTCAGTGTCAGGAATCTTGGTTGCAGGTCATGGGTCCTCCAACAGGATAATGACTCAAAGCACACAGCTAAAAACATCCAAGAATGGCTAAAAACAAATCACTGGACTATTCTGAAGTGGCCTTCTATGAGATCCAATCTAAATTCTATTGAACATCTGTGGAAGGAGCTGAAACGTGCAGTCTAGGGGAGGCATCCTTTAAACCTGAGACAGCTGGAGCAGTTTACTTACGAAGAAGTCTCTATAAGAGTTACAGAAATCGTGTTTTTGCTGATTTTCTCAAAAGTTATTTTTTTTTTAAATTTTTCAGTTGAACCACAATTTAAAACCTAATTCTATTTTTTATTAGTTGATTTTCTGTAAATTTAAATTTACTATTACTTTTGTCAGTTTCAAGTTATTTCAGTTAACTTTGTGGGTTTTTCTTTCAGTAACGAAAGAGTACTATTTTGTGCAAGTGTGTATCAACAAAAGAACAGAAATAGCTGAATTTAGTTCTTTTAGAACTCTTGGGTGTAATCCATCAGGTCCCATAGCCTTATGCAAATTAAGTTTAGTTAATTCAGCTTCGACCACATCTAAACTTAGTCAATAAAGTATATATCACCTTCGACTCTGCCCGTATGTGCATCAGCTACTTCCGCTTCTTTTGTAAATACAGAGCTAAAAAAACACTTAGTAGCTCTTCTTCCTCTTGATCAAAGTGGCCAACGCCCCATTACCCTTATTTACATGTGTAAGATGGTCAGACATTGCTTTTTTATTTATATATTTTTGGGGATTAGTTTTGATTTCTTTGGCCACATGCCTTTTTTTTACGGTTTTAAAGATTTTATGACGCTGTTTCTTATTGTTAAAGGTCTACTGTTTAAAAGAAGTGTGAGCCATGTGAGGTTTTATTTTTTGTAGTTTATACTTGTTCCTTTCAGGAAAACATTTTGCAGAATAATTAGTCATTACCCTTTTAGCGTCTGTATCATTATTTGAAAACTGAGGTTTAAAAATGTTCTTGATATCTAAATAGCCCCTAGTATACTAGTATATTGTAAAATTATTGTTAAGCCGATAACTATGTTACCCAGTTATAAACATCCATGCCCACCTTGGCACACTATATTTTATTTCAGTAGGGTAAAATAATTGGGAGTAGCAGAGGTAAAGCCACAAAAACAGATAAAGATGCATATTAGATTTTCTTTCTTATTAAAATATGAAGAAGGTTGATTGATAAAACTAGTTATAAATAATAATATTATGGGAGTGGGTGAATTAATTTTTTTCTGTCTTGTAAAATAAAATTACATATTTCTAGCAAGGTACAAAAATAAAAGTGCATCCCAAAATAAATAACCAAAATGACTGACGGGCTAAGAATGAACAATGTGACTTCACAGAAATCTATTTCTAAAATACTCTAAAATGACATTTTATTATATTCTACAGGCTTTCAGTTTGTAACTTTCACTGATGAGAAATTTCTCACTGAGGAAAATTTCAAGGTGGAAAGCAAACTGCAAAATTAAACATTTGACAAATTCAATTTACATTTAAAAATAAATAAGATTTATTTCAAAAGACTTACATTAATGAAATAAGGACTAATTGCCAGTAACATGACAACACATGTCCACTCACCCTTCTACGTGCACGAGGTGCTGCCTCTGGTGTATTAGGAGATGTTGACTCATTTGGTGTTTCTGAAGTGGAGCTAAGAGATGAATTACTACTGGAAAGTTCTTTATTCTGTCTTCTAGATGCAAATGGCAGGATAGATGTCACAAAGTCAGAGGCTTCCTTCTGCTCATCTTTTTGAGAGTCTTGCTTTAGCTTGTGAGCCCTGTCATTTGCAATAACTTGTGATAATGGCATTGCAAATGCCTGTGGAAGGAATTCTAGAAGAAAAGAAATTAATAATCGTTATCATGCTGGATATCATTTCTATGTATTAAATGTCGCCGCTCTCACCACTCTTTGCTATTACTTTCTGGTATTTTAAAAGCTTTCCAACTTGCCATCTAAAATACTCGTGCATTTGCTGTTCAAAGGCTCAAATATTTAATTATCTATTAGTCTGCCATGGAAGCAAATCCTTTCCCAATATGATTGTTTTTAGTACAGTACACTCATAACACCGCACAATAGAAAAGCTTCTGAAGTGTTGTACAAAGATAATAGAGCAACATAAATGCTATCAAAGTAATAGACTAGTTGAAAAACCAAATATTAAGATGTCAGTGTGAGCTATAGTTAGTGAGGCACAGACTGACCACTTCAATTTAGAGCGTGGGAGATAATTCACAGAGGAAATGTGTGCAAACAAAAGGAGAAAATACAGACTCCATGTGTAAGCTACTCTTGTGGAAACTGAAACCCAGGCCCCTAGTACTATAAGGAAAGAGTGCTAACTAAGAAAGGGGTATTCTAGTTTCACTGATTAGATTCAAACATGTATATATGGCTTTTCTGATTTTGCTTCTCTTCAGAGTTAGGAGCAGATCTTATAACCTACTTCTGCAGACATGTTTCCCTAGCTACAGGCCACCTCTCTCTGCTCTTACAGGGTGAAGCAGTGGTCAGGATGATGACTCACTCCCTGCTGTGTATGCTATCGGAAACACAGGAGCTAGCTTACATTACTTACAATCTTTAACCTTTTAGAGCTGTGTAGCTTTGTGCACTACCGTTTTCAAGCCTCCTGCACTCATGTCACTGTAGCAGACTCAGCAAGGAATAGCAGAGCTGATATGCCAATCAATGCTGTAGAACCACCCACAGCCTGACCAGGAAGTGTGAATCTGAAGCTGGCTGTGGCTCTGTTAAACAGCATGGTCAGAAAATCCTTATTTAACAGATTTAGAAATTAATGTTTTGTCTAAAAAAAAAACTAAAGAGATTTAGACAGCACTTTCAAGCAGATCAAAGCGATTTTTTGTTTGTGCAACATTTTGGCTCACGCAGGCGTCTTTCTTAAGCAAAGGTGAAAAATCTGTTTGAGATGAATAAAGAATTGCTTTGATCTGCTTGGAAGTGATGTCTGAAACTCTTGTGAGATGCAGATTATTGACTCAAGCATGGTGAAGTTTGCACCTATATTTTGTGTATCCTGTGATGCTGTTCTCTGTTAATTTTCCTATAAAATATCTTACAGAGGCCATAAGCGGATATGATGGTCTATGCTAAGAAAAGTAAAGGTGATCATAGCTGTTAAGGCAGAAGTTTTCTATGATTTTGTCAAGATCCCTGACAATCTAATGATTATGGAACATGCCATGGGGATACTAGGACTTATCACGGTGAGTGAAGGTTGAGGGTAACTTTTAATTTAGTTTAGGAAACAGCTCTGTGTTAAGTCCAGGAGATCAGGTGATGAAAGAGGAGTGGCTTTTTTTAGGACAATCTTAAAGCCAAACCCCTTTGGTCCTATCTGATAAAGCTTTCAACATGAGTGAGGAAACAAGTATTGTGCTGAGGAAGAAGTTGTAGTTTTAGAGGAAAGAAGGAAACACCTTTCAAGCTGGAATTGCTACTTGCAAAGAGAAGGGAGGCTACATATGGCACATGAAAAGCACAAATGAGCACATGAAACATTACAGGTAGATGAATTAAGAATTAGGCAAGCACATTTTGTTTATTTATTTATTTACTTTGTTTGCTGGACAGCTTCTTTAACCAGTCAATAAAGGAACATCAAGTATTGTTATACAACTTTCCTCATAAAACCAATCACTGGCCAATTCAAGAAGCAAGATTCCATGATCAGGATACACAGATTTAAAGGGGTTGTATCGCTAAAAAGATCATGTCTCAGATTATGGGGACAGTAAAAATAAGCACTTATGTAATTGGTTTGCATTACCTCTGTCACTTGGTTTAGCAGATATGAGCTTTTCTGTAAATCTGTATTCTGTTTCTGCTGCTTCTGGTCGGGACACGCCCCTGGCTGGATCCTGCCCCCTAGACACGCCCCCTGCACTGTGAGTGGCTGGCTGACATTTCATTCAGCCTGTTTGGATACGCCCCCAGACAGGAAACCCCCGTCCATGCCCCCTGCACTGTGATTGGCTGCCTGTACACTCTGTGTTTTCTCCCCTCTGAGCTGTTAAAATCGATACTGAAACCAAGGGCTGCTGGCTGTAAATTCTTCCCCCAGCTCTGGAGTGAATGATTTGGGCAATGACTGCCTGTTTACGTCACAGATCCCCTCATATAAAAAAGTATTATAGAGTCTCCTGCTAGTTAATAGGGGAAGAGGAGGTGGGTGGAGGGCAGTGTGCATTGCTCCATATAACCCAGTCTGATGCCTGGTAACAGAGAGGAAGGGGTGGGGGGCAGTGTACATTCCTCACATGTCTCATCAGTTCAAGCTGTGTGTATAACTGCTTATACCCCAGTCATACGGTCTCATGTCTGGTAACAGAAGGGGAGGAGGGAGGAGACAGTGTACACTCCTCATATGTCTCATCAGTTCAGGCTGACTGTATAACTGCTTATAGCCCAGCAAGGAGCTTGTGGAGCCTGAAGCTCTGCAGACAGGTGACAAGCATGCAGGAGGCTGTATAGCTGTTCTCTGCAGACACCCTTCTGCTTCCACTGCACAGTCAGAGTGATGATGTCACAGGTCTTCGGTGAGAGACACGCCTCCTGGGAGGAGGGGACACACCTGCTGAGAGGAGAGACTCGCCCCTGGATTTCAAATTCAATTTCAGAGAATTAGCTTAAGAGCCTGAACAGTTCAACTGATACAACCCCTTTAAATAAGGCTCTTTTTACACTGCATTAGCAGTGTATATTTGCTGTTTGCACAAAGAAAGCTCCAGAGGTACATGATAAATGTACCATTAGGATCCTATTACCTGACATGAAAAAATGTGTAACTTTTTTAGCTGTTTAAGATTAATTAAGTCTGTTGTATGATGTAGCACATTGTGCTTTTTTCCTGAAAATTTGTTTAAAGGAAAGAATCATCAGTGTTAAAGTGGACTAGTATAAGCATTATTACCAGCAACATTTTCTAGAATACACACAAGAAGAATTACCCAATAAACATGAAAATGTCCATTAAACACTTACATGGAAATAACTAATAAAATATGAAACATTAGAATGTGATATTCAGTATAAAGAAAGTGCTGGAAATGTTCGGAAACTTACGTAAAAATAGAGTAGGTCAATCTACAGATGTGTCCTTCCTTACCTTATCTCTTGATTTGAGATATCCCGAGATAAGTAGTGCAAGATGACCATCTTTGAAAAAAAAATAATTCCCATGAATCTACTCTCTTGACAGAGTACTGGAAATAATGTTTTTTCAGTTGTTCATCTTGCGTCACTCATCTTAAGGTTTCTTAAATCAATAGGAAAGATAACGAGAAACACATCTGTGCCACTACCCAGTGTGCAGTAGAAGGGACTTCGTATGTTTGTTTCATCTTACAAATCTTCTCCTCCCTGGGCATCACAGACTTGGCTCTTTCCTGGATCTCCTCGTACCTCACTGATCGGACTTTCAGCGTCTCTCATTCTCGCTCCACCTCCTCCACCCGGCCTCTCTCTGTCGGTGTCCCCCAAGGGTCAGTCCTGGGCCCACTACTCTTCTCTATCTACACTCTCGGCCTGGGTCAGCTCATAGCCTCACACGGCTTTCATTACCACCTGTATGCTGATGATACCCAACTCTACATCTCCGGCCCAGATGCCACTTCTCTACTCTCCCGGATCCCTGACTGTCTGTCGTCCATTTCCTCCTTCTTCTCATCACGTCTCCTAAAACTAAATGTGGAGAAAACAGAACTCATCATCTTTCCACCATCCAACTCTACCCCTGCCCCTGATCTCTCTATCACAGTCAACGGCTCTACGCTCTCACCGGTCCCGCAAGTCCGCTGCCTTGGGGTAATCCTAGACTCCGCTCTATCTTTCAAACCACACATCCAAACCCTCACCTCAACCTGCCGCCTCCACCTGAAAAACATCTCTCGCATCCGCTCATTCCTCAACTATGACACTACAAAAATGCTGGTCCATGCCCTTGTCATCTCCCGCCTAGACTACTGCAACATCCTTCTCTGTGGCCTCCCAGCTAGCACCCTCGCTCCCCTCCAATCCATCCTTAACTCTGCTGCCCGTCTTATCCACCTCTCTCCTCGCTACTCCTCTGCCTCTCCCCTCTGCCAATCCCTTCACTACCCATTGCCCAGCAAATTCATTTCAAGCTACTAACCATGACCTACAAGGCTCTCCACGACCTCTCCCCTCCATACATCTCTGCCCTAATTTCCAAATATCTCCCCTCACGCACTCTCCGCTCCTCACAGGACCTTCTCCTCTGCTCTCCCCTTATCAGCTCATCACACAACCGTCTCCAAGACTTCTCCCGTGCTTCACCCACACTCTGGAACTCACTGCCCCAACACATCAGACTCTCCTCCACTTTCACCAGCTTCAAAAGCAGCCTGAAAACCCACCTCTTCAGGCTTGCCTATAACCTTCACTAAACTTGTCACTACTTCCTCCACAGACATGTCTGCCCCTCACCTCCTGTCACTTTCCCCCTCCTTGTAGATTGTAAGCCCTCGCGGGTAGGGTCCTCTCTCTCTCTGTCGTGCCAATTGTCATTGATCACTTATCATTGTACTCGTTTGACTTATGTATTGTATGTAACCCCCTCCAATGGACATCGCCCTGGAATCAATGGCGCTTTAAAATAAATAATAATAATAATCTTAGTACATTCAATAGCCATGTATTAACTTGATCCTACCTATGCTGGCCCTTCACTTTAGAGATCAGCTAAATGCTTGTTTGGCCAACAGCTATTTCTCTTAATGGTCCCATACACATGCATTCATGGCTTAGCATGAATTTTTTTGCATGAGAAATAGGGAATTTAGGCCACACCTATATCACTGCAAATTATAATCCCTGTTAAAACATAACTTTTACTAGACTATCTAAAATTGTACAATCTAAACCCCTATATATTACCACTACATACCTAGATGATACAGCACACTGTGTACTATCTGTCAGTGGAGTATTCGCCCCGATAACGGGCGGCTCCGCTTTAATGACAGACAATATCACTCCATGCGTGTATAAAAACCTTGCATCCCAGCTATCCCGACGCGTTTCCCCCATACATTTTTAGGGTTCATCAGGGGATTCAAAACTCCTCTCGCTGTGGAATAAGAGTACGCTATATACAATGCATATACACCGTCCTTATAACGCATATACCTCCTATTCAAATTAAATAGGGAGACTGATACTTAGCTTAGATGCTGCCAGGTATACGGATGATAATCCCCGCAGCTCCTTTGGTATGCTTCCCTTAAATACCTTCTATGACCCCTCAAATGTATAACAAAAAAGCCCTTAACATTTCCAAATTGATGTATATTGGTTTATGCCTATTGCCGGGTTCCTATATAATGTGTGCGCGTATCCTACTATCTTTAATTTGCCCGGCGTTCCGGATACTGAACTGCGCATGTCCGGAAGGGAAATGCATGTCATTTCCGGTTGGTGCCGCCGGGAATGACACTACGCATGTCTGAGAACCGGCCCAGACCATGCGGCGCTCGGCGTTCTAAATACTGCACTGCGCATGTCTGGAAAAAAGATGCATGTCACTTCCGATTGGTGCTACCGGGATTGTCACTGTACTTATTAAAAATACAGTTCGATCTCTGCGCTGAAGCTCAAATGCGCACCTGACCACATGTACTGCTCAACAGCAGCAAAGATCACCTGTGGCAAGCGCACTCGTTCCTAACGCCACCCCATCCACTCCAATATGTATTGATAGCAGGCTATTGTGGCGGGACGTTTCTCCTTAATTCTCTGACTTTCCCAGAGCAACTACTATATAACAGACACACATAGTTTAACATGGGCTGAATACAGGGCCAAATATTTCGGGGTACAAACATTCACTGTCCTCAGCTGACATAAATTATCAAACTGTAAGTAATCAATGAATATAATGAAAAATTACTAATATAGTACTGATACATAACCAATGGTCAGATTTGAAAAATCAATAGTGATCCTCCATGGAGAGTGCGAACAAAGCAGAGCAAAGTAAACAGACCCAAAGCAGAGTCTATTCAATAAAACAACCAAATTGCAAAGTCTCATTGAGGCCCTTTGGATGAACCGAATCCATACGATATATCCATTGGGCCTCTTTACATAGGATTCGTCTATCCCATTCCCCTCCTCTGGGGGATGGTCTCACAACCTCTAAATCCTCTGTTTATATAGAATTTGCAGTATTTCTTTTAGACCACACCTACCTGAGAACATTCTCATTCTCTTCCACAACATTATATGTTGGGGCTACCACACATATTAAATGGTCTGTTGGTGCTGCCTGCCTGCCACAATTATCTACTTCATTATCTTGCAACACTGATAAAACAGGAGGAAAACCCCGAATATGCTCCTCATTTTACAGAAAATAATCCCTTCCCAACTCCAGATCTGGCAATCAGAATAAATCTCTGGATCAACCAACCATTTCCAGTAATTTACCATAACATGTAATAGCATTAAACTCCAGAAAAGCAACCAAGTCCTTTTGGACTCTCTTATTAAAGGAGTTCTCCTATATGTTATAGGGCTCACAACTGTATTTTATTAAAAATTATTTACCTGTTCTGCTGTACAGAACGGCAGAGCCTTTAACCCCCCTCCACATCCCCTGCAAACCATTTGACGTTCATTGTTCACATGGCCTCACTGAATGTGACATCACACTCAGTCGGTGTGCTTTACAGCCAGGCTCAGCACATGAACACTCCCCGGTCCTGGGTGGGACTTCCCCCTCACCAGCTTGTAGTAGAAACGTGAATAGAACTAATTGCAATAGAATAATTACAGGGAAGAGGGAACTGTTTGATATCTTTCAGTCCTCCTGGCAGAAATAGTAATGGGAACAGAGGACAGCAGTTCAGAGCTGAGGGTTTGTTTACTGCCGTCTTGAAAATTACGACTGCAGCTCTGTACATGAGTCTAAGCGATCATCATTATTATGACACCAAGTACAGAACTGGGGGAGATAACACACCGATGTTAGCACAATGTCTAACAGTCATAATTGTGGAGGGAAGTCCCAGGCTGGAATATCTTTACTTTTCCATATAAATGCTGTTTATAGTGTTCTATGAAATCTTTAAACTCCCAGATTACCCTTTAAATTTACCAGGAAAACTTCTTCTGCCAGTGAGTTTCATAGTCTCATTGTTCTTACAGTAAAGAATTCCATTGTAGAAACCATCTTCCTCTAGATATAGATGATGCCCAATTGTTATATTTACAGTTTTGGGTATAAATAGATCACTGTATTGATCTTTTATTTATTTATACATAGTTCATGGGTAACCCATCAGGGTCTTAATTCAAAACTAATTAACCCTAATTTTGATTATCTTTCTGTATATTGTATTCCAGCCATTTCATGTATCACTTTGGTTGCCTGTGAACCTCACTGATGTTCTACTACGACTTTCTTATGCACTGGTGCCCATAACTATACTCAATTTTCCATATGGGCCTTAACTAGTGAGTTGTATAGTGGTAGAACAATGTGCTCATTGTGTGCATTTATACCCTTTTTGGCATATCTTGTTTGCCTTGACAGCAGCTGCCTGACACTGGTTGTTCTAGTTGAATTTACAGTTCAATAGCCCTTTTATGTATGTTTTACCCAGAGTTTTCCCTTTCAGTATAAAATAGTGAAATGTATTTTCCCATCCCCAGTGATATAACCTCGCACTTATTTCATTTTTCGAGAGATAGACCATTGATTACCTAATTTCCATCTGATGGCAAATTCTATTTTTCTTCATAAATCACTATGGGCGACATGTCAGAAAAGAGGCGCCACCACACACAGTTTTAAGGCACATTAAATGAATGTATAATGCATCCAAATGTATGAACCTGTCATATGTGGGTTCATAAATTTGGTGTCTAATATGCCTTGCAGCACATAGCCTATCTTAGGCACATAACTTAGGCGCATTCAAATGTGTTGTGTCTGCACCTAATTTTGGCATACGACTGTTCATACATATATAGAATAGGGCTGCAACAGTTTTTTGGCGCAATATACACCAAAAAAATGACGCAGTTGAAATCTGACATGTCACCTTGTACAAATATAGATCTATCCATATCATATTTATCCAGTGTATCTGAATGAGTGTGGTTCCTTCTAATATAAAAATATACTGTCTAGGTCTAAGACTTTCTTTGTGCCCATAGTAACCAATCAGTGATCTTCTTTCATTTCATACAGTGCTCTGAAAAAATTAAAGGGGAGCTCTTAGACCTAGACAGTTTTCATACATGTCCCCCTATAGTATCTGAAAATTATACCGGTAAAATGAGTTATTGCTATTTTGAGAAACAAAGGATTTGCTCACCAATGAACTTCATTTTATTGCACATAGGAGTCAGAAACATAAAGGGCAACATGTCGCAACATGCCAACGTTGTTGTTTTGGTGTATGTGTCTCCTGATTTTGTAGTGTACTCTAAGTGTACGGTGGTTGTCGGCGCATTGTATGCCATCTTTTGTGTGGCTGTATGTGTCTTTTTTAGCCGTATGTGTGTGCCACATTCGTATGGGGCTTACACTGTCGGCTGTTTTCTATGTGTGATTTTAGGTGCATTGCGGCATTTTTTCATGCATGAGTGTGCGACTTTTGTGCCGGCTGCTGGCGTCAAATTTGCATTGTCCGAACTTTCGTCATTTGTGGACGACAAAAGTTCAGCGCATTGATGTGTGTGAAAATGTGAGCGCATAACCTGGCACTTTGCAAATGCGCCCTCTTTTTATTTATTGCTCCGGGGTTCATTGCAGAACGTCTTCCTGTACTTATTATTGGCGGCTGCTTGTTGAAGTTGTAGATCGTGCACCTACTGTGTGCGTTCTGATGTTGAATGTTGCTCCCAACTCTGCTCAAATGCCAAATGCGCCTAATTTACGAATGCTCCCCAAAAGCAAATACGAATGCCAGAAAGGGCGCATAAACCATACATGCGCCGCAAAGACAACATGCGCTCCAAAACAAACTACGCGCCGTTAACAAATGCGTGGAACTGTCGAATGCGCCTAATTTTGAAGTATACAAGCCGGAACGTCCAAACAAGCGCCCCAAACAACACACTCGCCAAAAAAGGCGCAACGCCTAAAACATTCCGACAGACGCAAATACAAACACTTTACAAAACAAGCGCAGAACATATTAGGAAATACATTTTGAGTGTACAATACCTTATGTCGCGTACGGACGCCACTTTTGGGACATTTCACTCAAAATATTGAGTAACTTGCTAAGTACATCACATTCTTTATCCTATGCTCACAGTTTTGCAGGCTTCAGAGCTGAAATCTCCCGGCGTTTGTTGGCAAATTGACAGCACAGAGCTTGTTGATCTTGATGCATTTGCAGAAGTATTGTCTTTAAATATTACACTGTGATTTTGTGTAAAATTAATATCTTTGTTTTATTATTTGACCTCAGCTAAGCTCTCAAGGTTTGTCTGTTTTCAAACTTATCAACAGTTTCCAATAGCAACCAAGATAATTATTAATTTGATACTTTTTATAATTATATACTTTAACTCAGATAAACACAAGTTACTTAGCCTTTTATGTGAAGTAACCTTTTATAAAAACTAAATGATAGTGTTTGTGGAGCACTTTATGCTAAAGTCTACGTCATTTATATTTTTTATAACTACAAAATGAAAGTGCACGTATATAACTAGCATTGTAGCACCCAGAGTAGCTGCCCTGGAGACCGGAGGTGGAGGGGTGCAAGAAGATTGAACTTCTTTATAGGGAATAACAAATTGGTGGTTTTCTGCAATCTACTACTACTGTATGGGATCTGATAAATGGCACCATTCTGTACTTAGGCAGTTTCAATCTCTTGTAATTAGGTGGTAGAGCACTGTGTTATTATGCTATGGTGTCCTATGAACTCTAGTCACTAAAACACCACTAAATGCATGAAAATATTTTGGTTATATAAATAATGCAAACAGCAAAGATAAGTTAAGAAACAAACTTTTATTATGAATTGTGCCATAACTACAAAGGCCTTTCCATGATAACTCCCTTCAACAGTGCTGTGCAGTGTTGCAGAACACTGAACTGATAATCACAAACAGCTAACGTAAATGGTTACGAAGAACAGTGCAAGAATATGAGAGCCTGAAAAGACCAAGAAGCAATGGAAAGGGACGGAGATGGAAATATCTACATATTTCATCTAATCCTGCAATTTTAAAACCACTTGTCTGCTGCAGAACGATTGTTATATTGTTATATTGAAGAATATGCTGTTTCAGATAAACAGAACCACCAACGGTGATAAGAGAAGACATTTTTACATTTAGATTTTAGAAAATACATTAAAATCAACAAACTATATGGCATTGTTGTAGAAAGAAGTATCATAGGTAAAAAAAAAAAAATAGGGCTCAGGGTAAATCCCCAGATACATATAACTTATATGCTGCTCATTGGTACATAAATCATTAATATTTCTGTATGCAGAGTACTTGATCTCTCAAGTAGTAAGAGTTTACGCAATATTCAATACCTTTGTTATAGAAAAGATAACCTTGACTGACAATTATGTCTGTGATGAGTGAAAGAAATCTCTCAAAGGTCTGCAATTGTGTGGAACAAACTGGATTTCCAAAAGTTCAATTCTATAAATCTTTGAAGATAACTATATAAAGGGTCGATGTTTATCTTACTCTTGCTATAGTTCACGGCATGGTTATTAAAAAAGTAAGGAAATATACCTGCAATGGTCATCATCAGTGACCATAAACAGAATTATTAGTTCTTGACATATGAACAGTTATAGTTCTATGTATGTCTTGTCCATTGTAACAAGGTGAAAAAATATTAATGGTGTGGTCTAATTCTAGGTTTTGGTTGAATGATGAAATTCTTCTTCAACTGAAACATCATTACTTGACTTCCATTCTTTATATGTGTATATGCCTATTTTCTGAAGTGCAATGTTCAGTAGCAGATTAGGTAGAGGCGTAGAAATGGGGGGTAAAGGAGGTGGGCAGTCCACCCTGGTCAGCATACGTCCCCTCCAGAAGATTTAAGCAGCATGTCTGTGTGCAGGCCTGGACTCGCCACATGTTATCAACTAGAATTGGGTAAATAAGTATTTAATACACGATTTTGCAAGTTTTTCCACCTATAAAGAATGAAAAGGTCTGTCATTTTTAATGTAGATACACTTCAACTGTAAGAGACAGAATCTAAAAAAAATCCATAAAATAACATTTTAATTTTAAAATATGTAATTTTCATTTAATTCCATTAAATAAGTATTTGATACAATAAAAAATAGAACTTGATATTTGATACAGAAACCTTTGTTTGCAATTACAGAGGTCAGATGTTTCCTGTAGTTCTTGACCAAGTTTGCAGACACTGCAGCAGGGATTTTGGCCCACTCATCCATACAGATTTCCAGATCTTTCAAGTTTCAGGGCTGTCACTGGGCTACATTGAGATCAGCTCCCTCCAAAGATTTTCGGTTGGGTTCAGGCCTGGAGACTAGCTAGACCGCTGCAGGAGCTTGAAATGCTTCTTACAGAGCCATTCCTTAGTTGTCCTGGCTGTGTGTTTTGGGTCATTGTCATGCTGGAAGGCCTAGCCACAACCCTTCTTCAATGCTGCTTGAAAAGGAAGGGAGTTGTTGGCCAAAATCTTGCGATACATTGCCATATCCATTATTTCCCTTCAATACGGTGCAGTCATCCTGTCCCCTTTACAGAAAAGTATGATGTTTCCACCCTCATGCTCCATGGATGGGACAGTGTTCTTGGGGTTGTATTCATCCTTCTTCCTCTGACCACATGACCATGCGTCCTCTGGATCATCCAGAAGGTTATTGGCAAACTTCAAATGGGCCTTGACATGTGCTGGTATGAGCAAGGGGACCTTGTGTGCCCTGAATGATTTTAATCCATGACGGTATAGTGTGTTACTAAGGGTAATCTTTGGTCCTAGCTCTACTCAGGTCATTGACTAGGCCTTCCCATGTGATTCGGGACTGATTTCTGACCTTCTTCTTCTTATCCCACGAGGTGAGATCTTGCACAGAGCCCAGACCGAGGAAGATTGACAATCATCTTGTGTTTCTACCATTTTATAATAAACTAACAGGTCTGTGAGAGCCAGAATTCTTGCTGGTTGTTATGTGATCAAATAATTATTTCATGCAATAAAATGCAAATTAATTATTTAATAATCATACAATGTAAGTTTCTGGAATTTTTTCTAGATTCTGTCTCTCACATTTGAAGTGTACGTACAATAAAAGTTACAGACCTCTCCATTCTTTGTAGTAGGGAAATCTTGCAAAATTGCCAATGTATCAATATATACTTATTTTTCCCACTTTATATGTATGTTCTTAGCTATCGGCTCCCTCACACCCAGCTGACTACCCCTGTGAGCCAGAGGGTAACATCCGGCATTCAGAGATAAGTGGCGCAGGAGGTGTGATAAACAATATCAATATAGGAAGTGTAGAATACGATAGTATGTGTGAAAGAGTGTTATGTGCCAAACATTTTGCCGCATATAGTGTTAAGTGCCAAACTTTGTCTCGTCATGATATGAATTTATATGGCAGTTTCGCGTCAAACTTTGGTGCACCCTTGGCACATTTAAAATGTCGTGTCTAGTGCAGATTGTACCAAGTTTTGGCGTACGACCATTCATACACCTATAAAACAGGGCTACGACAGTTTTTTGGCTCAAAGTATGCCAGAAAAGTGGCACAGCCCCATTCATACATGTCCCCCCATAATGTTTTGATTTTAAAAGGGGTTATACAGTGAAATAGTACTTAAACATTATAGCTATATAAATTTGCTATTTCTATAATTACAGTTGAAAATAGAAGTTTACATACACTATATAAAAAGACACATATGCCTGTTTTTCTCACTATCTGACATGAAATCAGAATAAACCTTACCCGTTTTAGGTCAATTAGGATTACCAAAATTATTTATATTTGCCAAATGCCAGAATAATGAGAGAGAGAATTTTTAAGGCATTTTTATTACTTTCTGCAAAGTCAAAAGTTTACATACATTTCATTAGTATTTGGTAGCATTACCCCTTGACTTGGGTCAAACGTTTTGGATATACTTCCACAAGCTCCTCACAATACTTGGTAGGAATTTTGGCCCATTCCTCCTGACAGAACTGATATAACTGAGCCATATTTGTAGGTCGCCTTGCTCGCACCTGCCTTTTCAGCTTTGCCCATAAATTTTCAATAGGATTGAGATCAGGGCTTTGTGATGGTCACTCCAAAACAAAGACTTGGTTATCCTTTAGCCACTTTGTAACCAGTTTGGCAGTATGCTTTGGGTCATTTTCCATTTGGAAGGCCCACTTCCGCCCAAACTTTAACTTCCTGGCTGATGTCTTGAGATGTTGCTTCAGTATTGCCACGTAATCTTTTTTCCTCATGATGCCATCTATTTTGTGAAGTGCACCAGTCCCTCCTACAGCAAAACAACCCCACAACATGATGCTCCGACCTCCTTGTTTACAGTTGGGATGGTGTATTAATGTCTAAACCGCTGACAACAAAAGTGAGTACATCTCTAAGTAAAATTAACAAATTGTACCCCAAGTGTCAATATTTTGTTTGACCACCATTATTTTCCAGCACTGCCTTAACTCTCTTGGGCATGGAGTTCACTAGAACTTCACTGGTAGCCACTTGAATCCTCTTGCACTCCTCCAATACGACATCATGGAGCTGGTGGATGTTAGAGACTTTGCGCACTTCCACCTTCCATCTGAGGATGCCCCACAGGTGCTCAATAGGGTTTAGGTTTAATGACATGCTTGGCCAGTCCAGCACCTTTACCCTCATTTTCTTTAGCAAGGTAATGGTGGTCTTGGAGGTGTGTTTGGGGCCGTTATCATTTTGAAATATTGCTCTGCGGACCAGTTTCCAAAAAGAGAGGGAATCATGCTCTGCCTCATTATGTCACAGTACATGTTGGCATTCATGGTTCCCTAAATCAACTGTAGCTTCCCACAGCCAGCAGCACTCATGTAGCTCCAAACCGTGACACTCCCACCACCATGTTTGACTGTAGGCAAGACACACTTGTCTGTGTACTCCTCACCTGGTTGCCACCACACAGGCCTGACACCATCTGAACCAAATAAGTATATCTTGGTCTCATCAGACCACAGGACATGGTTCCAGTAATGCATGTCTTCAGTCTGCTTGTCTTCAGAAAACTGCAGGCTTTCTTGTGCATCATCTTTAGAAGAGGCTTCCTTCTGGGATGACAGCCATGCAGACTAATTTGATGCAGTGTGTGGAGTATGGCATGAGCACTTACAGGCTGACCCACTACCCCTTTAACTTCTGCAGCAATGCTGGCAGCACTCATCTCTGTATATGACGCTGAGCATGTGCATTCAACGTCTTTGGTCAACAATGGCAAGGCCTGTTCTGAGTGGAACTTGCCTTGTAAAACCACTGAATGGTCTTGGCCACCGTGCTGAAGGTCAGTTTCAGGATTTTGGTAATTTTTTAGCAGCCATCGTTATGTAGAACAACAAATCTTTTTTCAGATCGTCAGACAGTTCTTTGCCATTAGATGCCAAGCTGAACTTTCAGTGACCAGTATGAGAAAATGTGAGAGTGCTAACATCAAATTTAACACCCCTGCGTCCCATTCACACCTGAGACATCGTAACACTAACAAGTCACATGACACTGTGGAGGGAAAGTGACAAATTGGGCACACATTTGTCCATTTTCACTTAGGGATGTACCCACTTTTGTTGCCAGTGGTTAAACATTAATGGTTGCGTGATGAGTTATTTTAAGGGCACACCAAATTTACACAGTTATACAAGTTGTACACGGACTACTTTACATTGTATGAAAGTGTGATATCTTCAGTGAAAAGATGGAATACAATATTTACAAAAATGTGAGAGGTGTACTTGCTTTTGTGACATACTGTATAGTGAGCACACACATTTTAAAGGTTTGTTGCCAAGGATTAGAAAAACATGGGTAGTAAATAACAGCACCACCCCTGTCACAGGATATATCTGGTATTGCAGCTCTGCCCCATTCAGTTACAGGCATGGAACTGTTTTAAAAAGAAAAAAGCCATATTATTTTAATCCTGGACTATCCCTTTAAGAAGCATATGGTGTGTCAAACAAGAACCAGACTGCTTTATACAGAAGTATGTTCTCTTACTTTGACAACGATACGGTTGAACAATAGTCTGCAGGTTAGATTTATGAATAATAAGCACATCACATACAAAACAAATCAATTGTGCCTTATGGTAAATTAAGTTCTTATAGCGTAAGATTCTCAGAATTATGATTTGTAAAGCTCTTGTTCTTGATTTCAGCAAAAATTCTTTATTTTTAGTTACTGTATAACATTAACTTTTGACTGAATTCAATCTCAGCTGGAAAGAGCAGGGGATGTTGTGTACAGAGAGTGACACAAGTTATTACATAATATACCATGTATCCTATATGGACATAAAGCTCTAAACTGTAGATAGCAACTTGATTATTATGCCACAGTAGGTTTAATACCTTTATCTTTGTTTTTCTCCTTTCCCAATGAATCCAGTTTCTTTCTTAAAGACTTTTTCCTCTTTTGCCCATCTAAACAAAAAACAAATAGAATTAAGATGTCTTATAAACATATTATAGCAGTTTAATGCAAATGAGATTTTAATGTGTTACTGTTTGTGGAGAACACTCACAGATACATAATATTCCAGGAAATTCATTGTTATGGGAAGATATTAACTATGTGAAATCTCTTAGGAATTATGAACATCACCGAAGATTAATACAAAGTCATAATTAATATAACCCATGTACTTCTGCATTTGAGGCTGGAGACTTGTGTTCTTTCCCTCATATTTTTAATGCTTCTTTTTATTATATCTTGTAGAGCTATGTCAGGGGCTACAAAGTAAGATTTTCTTTTACTGTGAAAATAACGGTTATTCTCCAGTCCTTGTCTTCAGTTAAAATATAGATAACTTTATTGTCATTTGTTAAAATTAGCCATTCCAGCTAACGTGTTTCGGGTGCTATGGACCCTTATTCATAAAAAAGATGGAGAAAAGCTTTCTTTATCATGAAAACTGTGAATAAGTGAAAAACTGCTCCAGTAGCTAGTCATAGTAAGAACAGGTAACTTCAAGAAAGGCTTAGGTAACTACTTACTACTAATATTAATAATTATGTACCTGTATAAACCGTATAGATTCAGTGTGATGGCAATTTTGGGATCAGGCATGAAATATTCTTTTACAGCACACTGGTTCATGGCTTATGGGATCCAAAGTCTGTATCAGTAGGGGAAACCGAGCTTAAAAATTTTCTCAACCCCTCCCTTCATTCACATTTTCCCCCAACTTAGAGAGTTCAACTTAAAGAGCTACGTCTCACTTCATCCAAATCTTTCCCCAACCTTGGTTCAACTTACTTCTTTTTTTCAGCTGCACTTATTATATAACATTAAGAAAATGTCTAAATGTCTTTAGGAGCAATATAAATAAGATTAACAAACCTATGTATAGACATGTACAGAGCCTGTGAAATAGAAAGGCTTAGATGTCCATGAGCAGCATGGAACAGAGCAGAAGGAGTGAAGCACAGTGATGTCATTTTGTAGAAAAAGATTTAGTATAACTTGTATTTTATTAACTTGTTAACGATCGCCCACTGGCTATAGATGGAAAGCGGTGCAGGCCTTCTTTAGACATCGCTGCAGAAGGAGGAGTTTTGCGGCTCCCAGCGCCATAGCTGTGCTAGGAAAAGAGCTGTATTCAACAGCCCTGTTCCTAGAACAGTCTTTGTGAGCACTGGGAAATGGAGGACAACGCCGATCCCCGGAACTTAACCCTTTGATTACCACAGTCTGTGACTGCGGCATAATCAAAGGGCATTCACCTGCTCTGTCGGGTGATCAGGACTCCCGGTGACTCAATGAAGCTCTGGTAATATCAGTATAGTCAGCCCTGGGGATCTGGAGTAGCCCCAGGGCTGTCTGTATAACAAGCCTGCAGTCAGGGCACACTGTGTGCTGCCCTTACTGCTGTCTGTGTCATACTGACACATAAAGTAAAGCATTAACAAATATAAATATGCTAATACATTACTAAGTGTTAAAAAAAAATGTAAAATAGTTATCCCTTCATGGGATTATAAAAAAAAACATAACAAATTGTAGAAAAAATAAATAAATAAATAATAAAATGAATATTTAATAAAGATAATTGTGCCTACAATATGCAAAAAACACACACAAAAAAACCTACACATATTAGGTATCCACACGACCGTAATAACCTGTAAAATTAATCCAACAAGTTACTTAGTGTGAATTGTGAATGGTGTAAAGAAAAAATTGAAAAAAATCTGCAGTAATTTATATGTAAACTCAAAAAGTAGAACTTCTCCCACCTAAAACAAGGCCTCATACAATTGCGTCATTGAAAAAATAATAAAGTTGAAACACAAGGAGGCTTGGGGTTAAAGGGGTTTTGCCACGAGTGGTGAGCATGTCCGCCACTCGCAGCACCGGCTGGAGAGCTGGCTGTGCTTGCGCAGTCACTCTCCATTCTATTCTGCCAGATTTGGGATCCGCACATATCAGACAATGATGGCATATCCTAACGATATGCGATCATTGTCTATAGTGGCAAATCCCCTTTAAGGTGATAACGAGGTTTTCCCATCACGCTACTTACCAGGTTGGGTCTATGCTTGTCACAGGGAATGGAAAGCTAACAGTGCATGTACAGCGGTCTATGTTCATTTCTATGGAAGTTACAAGTACAGCCATGCATATTTGTTTGGCTATGATCAGAACTTCAATAGAGGTGATCGGAGAGAGCCATGTCTGCATAGCAAACCATATGTTTCCTGCTGCCAGCACAGACCAGTCTGGGAATGAAAGTGTCATAATGGAATACCCCTTTAATTAAAATCTCATCTTATTATGTGGTTAAGAGTAAGCGGTCCTACGCATAGACTGACAGCCTTCCTTATGTAAGTGAGATCAATTTATTCACAGATTGCCCTATGCAAACTTAAACCCTCCATTGTACCAATGTAAGCCATATTTTAAACTTCACTTTTCTTAATTTTAATATATTAAACATTATTTCCTGTGTCCCTAGTGATGTATTAAAAATACCCAACACTCTTTTTTACAGCATACAGCACTGGTAAATTTCATATAATTGAAGGAAGGATGAATGGACAAAATGTACCAAGACATTCCTGATAAAACTCTGCTGCCATCTACCAGGATGATGAGGATGAAACAAGGGTGAACAATTCAGCAAGACTATGATCTCAGACACATGGCCAAGGAAACTCTCAATTGGTTTCACAGAAAGAAAATAAAGGTGCTAGAATGGCCCAGCCAATCACCTGACCTGAATCCAATAGATAACCTATGGAAGGAACTAAAGCTCAGAGATCATAGAAGGAGTCCACAGAACCTTCAGGATTTGAAGAGTGTTTGTGTGGAAGAATGGGACGATGCATGCGACTAGTTTCTCTATGCAAGAGGCGTCTTGAAGTTGTCATCACCAACAAAGGCTTTTGTACAAAGTATTAAAAACATTTCAGTCAGTGTGGTCAATACTTTTTCCCTCTGTCATTTCTCATTGTTATACATAATTTACGGACATCTAGGATTTTATTTCTTTGCCTGTGGAGATTGGATGGGTTGTTACCAACATCTGGGGAGGTTAAGGTTCAGGTTAATAGCATCTTAAGAAATACTGATGACATGTTCAGTACTTATTTCACCTGTTTTATATACACTACTCATAAAAAGTTAGGGATATTTGGCCTTTGGTTGAAATGTCAGGATGAACATAACATTTTTTGAAAACTTTTAAATGAACTAAATGAAACCATCTCTTATGTTAAGAATGCACAAGTCCAACTGTTTAATGTTTCAGTACTTTTTGTACTACTTTCTGATTTCTAACAACACCTTACAATTGAACAACAGTACCTCTCCATGGCGAGGCTTCAAGCAGGATGCTCTCAGATGGAAGTGGCTACTGAGCTTAGAGTGTCATCAGCAGATTGCAACAGAGATACAGAGACTGGAAGAGTCACAGAAAGGCAAAGAAGTGGCACCCTTTGGCTACATAACACACTGATGACGGCTTCATTATAAACAATGCCCTTCGGAACCGGATGATGAATGCCTCACAACTCCAGGCACATTTAAGGGAGGTTAGTTGATAAATATATACACATATATACATGTTTCAAACTTCAGGATGAACAAAATATATATACAGTGCTTCTTCAACATACAGTTACAATATTATTTGGATCTGGAACAACCACTGGAAGTGGAGACCATAAATGGGAAGCTAGCTCTTGGTTCCAAAGCCCCAAAATGTCACCTGACATAAACAAAAGATTGAAGGAAAGTACACAGATTATCAATACAGATAAAGCAAGAATTCACATAGAACATCAGAAGAGCTGCTGGAAACCACTCTATATGTTGAGAATAGGATATCCTTTGGGTCATTTACATTACCCCCACAGTACCACAAAAAAAGAAGATGGAGCCACTCTCACCTGGTGTCCAGAGGAGTCATTCACCCTGGCACATGCAAGCAGTAGTACAGCACATGTAGTACCACACTAGAATCACCAATCACTACATGTACTTCACTAATACACTGTATCTTGAAACCAAACTTAATATACAATGCCCCAGAAGAGCCCATTGTATGTAGAAAATATTGCATCCTGAGGGCATTGTAACTTGAGAAATCCCTGTATTTATATTATTATAGTAATATCTTATATACCAGATACAACTTGGTTTGGCAATACATGGAGTCATCTTCTAGGCAGAGCTATGTTGATTAAGCTTCTGGAAGAAGCCAAAGATCTCCTACATATATGCACTTACTAAGTAGAAGTGGAGTTTAGCCCAGTAATAATCAAATGAGCGTTCTGATGATGTCCAATATTAAAGGCCTACAATAAATATTGCACTTGTTACCGGCTACGCCCGAGCTACATAGTGACCATGTAATGCACAATACAAAAACACTGAAACAATCCTCCAGAGACCACAGTAGGAATTCCCTAAGGAAAGCAAGTGAGCTTTCCAGCTCCTTTCCCATAATGCCTTGTGATATGCAGATGCTTAGTAGTGGGCTAAAAGGCAATCAAAACACTACACACCTTAACTGGTGCTCTCCATAAGGAGAGATGTTCCCCTTCTCTAAGGAAAGCAAGACAGACTAGAAAAATTGTTTATAAGCAACACATGTAGCTACCTCTCTTGGAGAAAGCGTCTGCCAAATCCACAGACAATTTGTACATTTGGGGTCGATAAAGCCAGAAGACCTTAAGATTCACTAAAACACCTAAATATTATGAAGTGTGAGGTTCTCTCACATAAGGAAACAGGCATATTTTTTAATGGCTATTTTTATAGATCAGTGAAAAAATAAGCATTTACTGCAATGAAAACGTTTTAGTATCAGGTTAATGCACTCAGTTATGTGAATCCTCCCGTGTCCTTCACCAGTACTCTGCCAAAGTTTCCATTCCTTTCATTTTATCTATGTTGTATCTCTTTAAAGGTACAGGTCAAATAATCTTGAATAATAAAGCATAGAAAGTAGTTTATTATTTAGATCAAAGTTTGTTTCCAGTTTTCTATAAAGCATAAAACAGTTTCCATTTTGTATAATATGTATAAACTATTTCCAGAATTTGTTTCATGTCATTTTCATGTCCTTACAGAGATAGTTTTGTTTCGAGAAACCCTTTTCTCGGTCCTCTCGTTGCTAGCTGCCATAAGATTGATCACAAAGTGTGACACTGCTGCCCCTACCCCTCCACTACAAACACACCAATAAGATGTGTGGGAAATCTGGCTGTAAGTGTACAATTTCCCTGTAGCACCACCACAGGATAGATAAGGTTTTACACATAGGCCATTTAAAGCAATGGACTGTTTGTGTAAGGCAAGACAGAACAGCTCCTCTAGAGTGAAAGATGATCTTTATAAGCACTCCTCACTGGACAAAACAGTTGAGAGTCCTCTATAAAAAAAAAACCCTCTCTATAAACTTACAATTTTATAATAAGGTATATGACAATGAGTTTGCAAAAGGTGAGAACATGACATACAGAGATGTAGAGATGTAATAATAAGGCATAGACTAGCACACTATAGGTATCATACTACAATAAGATGAATTAATTAGTAATAATAAACATAGTAACTGTGGTGTATTCTCTACTTTGCAAAGCATTTCTATACAACTATATGATTTGAAATTCTCTCATTTAATAGAACTCTCGTGTTATTATGTTTGTCTGCACATTGCTATCAGTCTGTATTTCTATATATATTAAATAATACTTTTTTATGAATTACATTATAGATAAAATAACACCACTAACTTTTCTTTTTGTTACTGTAAGGCCTCGTTCACATGGCAGGTTTGGCCGCGGGTCCAGCCGCGGTTCCCGCGGCCAAACCTCGTCCTAACCTCGCCTCAAACTCGCATCTCCCGATGCAGGTTTATGGCGCTGGGCGTGGTCGTGGCAGGGGTGGGGCGTGGCTTGCGGTGAGGGTTTGCCCCTTTGCAAATTAGCAGGCAGGGGGCAAACTACGCCGCCAACCGCGGCCCAGCTGCGCACCAGCCGCAGCGACGCCCGCGGCAACACCGCGCGGCCACCGAGCTGAGGACTGCCTGTCAAGAATTGACAGGAGAGTTCTCACACACACGCGGCAAGGACGCGGCTTGTGAATATTAACGTGGTTTCCAACAGGAAACCATGTTAATAAACTAGGCGCCGTTTGGACGCGGTTTTGGCCACGGAAACCATAACCGCGGCCAAATCCGTTGTGTTAACAGGGCCTAAGGTTTCATGGGTAACCGGGTGGCTCAGTGGTTTGCACTGTTGTCCTGCAGCGCTGGAGTCCTTGATTTAAATCCCATCAAGGACAACAGCTGCAACGAGCTTGAATGTTCTTCCAGAGTTCGTTTAGGTTTATTCTGGGTACACTGGTTTCCCCAACACTCACAAATATAGGGATAGGTTAATCTGGAATTTAGACTGTGAGCCCCAATGATGACAGGGGCCAATGTGAATTTTGACAATTTCTGTACAGCGCCATGGAATGTAACGACACTATATAAATGATTAAAATAAATAAATGTAACATGCCTGCTCTCTCTGAGCTGTACTAAGTGGCTTGTAAACAGACTTAAATGGAAGTGCCTATTCTTTAGTGCACAGTATGCCATACAGATGCATGGCTGGAGCAAGAGTTGCATAGTGAATATCACTGTGGCAGATGTGAGCATGTTACCCACTTTGAAGCTTGCTTTGGAGAGTTGAAGGAGCATAATGCAACACTGGAGGCAACTGACAATCTTGAGAAAAACATGCTGCTCACTGAGCAAGCAATTAGTGGGTAAATATGGGGTGGAGAAACGGGTCAGGAAGACCTGGCAATTAACTGGATTAATGTAGTAAGGGAGAGTGGAAAACAAATGTTCCCACAAAATTTCAAGAAATTACATTCCTGAAACTTATTACATGATTGGGCAGTCACTCTTCATGGTTTAACATTCTTTTGGAAGGACTGGACAAACAGTAAAGGAGGAGTACAGTCACGAGAAAAAGAACATTTTGATGCATTTTATGGTTTTACATATTAGGACATAATTTACAAAAAAAGAAAAAAAAAACCTGAACTTAGAATGGCTTAAAATGATGTAAACAAAACCTAAGATAAAAAAAAAACTCAACAACATATGATACTACAATACCAAAATGAAAATGTATGTGTGAAAAACTAAGTGCACCTTAAGAAATAGTAACTTGTAGAGCGACTGTGAGAGAAAAAAAGCGGAAGTAATCATTTTATGTATGACTTGATCAGTTTTTATTCCGAGAAGAGGGTTTCTCTAAACAAAACTATCCCTGTAAGGACATGGAAATGACATGAAACATGTACTATGTACACAAATTCTGGAAACAGTTTATACATATTATACAAAATGGAAACTGTTTTATGCTTTATAGAAAACTGGAAACAAACTTTGATCTAAATAATAAACTACTTTTTATGCTTTATTATTCAAGATTATTAAGATTATTTTTTCTTTAAAGGTGTTTAATGAGCAGGATACATAATAAGTTGCACAGATGTGGTGATAGCAATTATAAGTTTTAATAAGGGAAAGCAAGTATTTGAAACATGTTTAATTTTGTATTGTATTTTTAGTCTTCTAGGATACATTATTACTGCAGAATGGTGTTCAATTATGGCTTTCCTATTGCAGCTTTCCTTAGGTGGAGAGATATAGTAGCAGTAAAATGGAAGGCATTAGGCCTCTATTAGGCTCCTGGCTGTCATGATAACTGGTTGGCACCCTGTGATTGCATTGCAGAGGGGATTGCGATACAGAATTGGAAGAGGGCATCACCCTTCCAGGTGCAGTGGTTGTGTTGACCATGGCACACACACTGACAAGCAAAAGGACAACAATGTTTTAAACTTTTGACATTTCGGCTCCATATCTAACCATCCACTAAAACTTTGAATGTGAGACTACCATCACTTTGCAGACAATCACCTTGGCTATTTCATACATAAATTTGTCTTGCAACTATGTAGCCTATGCTTAGTTATGCAGATTTTTGTTATGTAACTGCATTGTTACTGTTTTGCTTGTAAAAAAAAATCAAAATTTTATGTTTTATTAATTTTTTAGTATTTTGTAAATCCATCTTTCACTTTTAACACTGTCTGAATCATTCTGATCATGCTCTTGATCAGATTCAAGCATGTGTCGACCAAAATCTGATCCCAATGTTGGTGCATACTGGTTGACTCACTTTGGTACAAGTAAAAGCTTTTTCTTCAACTCTACACACAAGTTGTTCAATTAGGTTGAAGTTTGGAGACTGTGGGGGCCAATCCAACAACACTACTTCATTGAACCATTTCTAGACGTATACTTCGAGTCGTTTTCCTGCTAGAACACTATGTCGTACATTTCATACTCATAGTAGTCAAAGTAACTCATCTTGTAGGATACTCACTTATAGCTCAGCATTGAGACCATCATCGATCCTCATCGAGTATTCACAACCCCATATTATCAGACTTCCTCCACAGATCCACTAGTCCCCTTTTTCCTTGGTTCTTCCAGACCTATTTGTACCCATTAGAACCTAGTCTATTGACTCACTGCTCCAAATCACCCATTTCCAATCTTCTACTGTCCCCTTTCTTAGTTTTTTGTAAACTCAAGCCAACGCTTCTTATGTTGATATTAAAGTCTAGGATTCTTCATCTTTTTTTAAGTCACCATTCCAGACTTGTTTAATGCACATCGCACAGTGCTTGCATGGATGTCTGTGATCTCACTATTATAAAGCATACAAACTACCTCCACTGCCGTGTTTATTACACCAGAACTGATAGACCTGGTAAAGAGCAGACTTGTAGACTCTGGTATTTTGCCTGGACGTCCACCTCTTGGTTTTGGAATGGTTGAACAGACTTTATTCTGTATTCTTCTAAGGGCATGTCCCCACGGCAAGGGTTTTCGGAAGGTTTCCAGCCGGTTTGCGGTTTTTCAGACCGCCTGAAAAACCGGCCGAAAATGAGCACAATTGAGCTCTATGGAAAACCCGTGCAGCAGTCCCCACTGCACGGGTTTTCCGCCCGGTGGTTTTTCCGCCGAGGGGCGCTCAAAAAGCATTGAGCATGTTCATTCTTCCGTCCGGTTTCCATGGCTGCTCTTTGACTTGAACCAGTGACCTTTCTTTTGGGAATCAACCTAATAACACTGAGCTATTAAGTAATGTGAGAACAGGTTATAATTTGTAGTATACAAGAGGAAAAATGCAAAACAGTAAGGCCTTGTCCCCACGGCACTTTTACAAGGACTTCAATGGAAAACCCGCACAGCAGTCCCCAATGCACGTATTTTCCACCAGGCGGTTTTTCAGACTGCCAATGGTGTGAAAAACATAGAAAACATACAAAAACATAGTTTATTCTTCAAACCGGTTTTCAGACGGAAAATGAACATGTCTATGTGAAGGGAGAGGGCTTTTCTCTGCTAACCGCAGAGAAAAGCCATACTCCGGGGGCCGTGTTCACAGCATGAAAACAGTACAAATACCAGTCAGATAAACCGACCGTATTTGTACTGTGCCATGTAAATGGCCCCTAACACTGCAGTTACATAATAAGAATCTGCATAACCAAGCATATCCTAAATGGTTGCAAGTCAAATTTATGTATGAGATAGACAAAATGATTGTAGTCTCACATTCAAAGTTGTAGTAGATGGTGATATAGAACCTGAAAGTCAAAAGTTGAAAATATTGTTGCACTTTTGCTTGTCAGTGTAAGTAAACAGCCAGAATTGGAGTTATTCTTGATTCCAGCTAATTAACACTGTTGCCAGCTAAAACAACCAGCACTCAACATGTATGGAGTGGGCTCAGAAAATGAGCCCTCTCTATACTTCCTTACCAACACCATGACGCAGCTGTACATCATATGTCAGGAAGGTGTTTAATTCATTTGAATAAATTGGTCAAACCTGTTGCTCTCTGTGCACCACAAATTGGAATCTATGTCAGCCTTCTGCTATGATATATGCCAGTTTCTGGTTTAAATTCTAATAAATGTGTCCAATTTGGAGGCCCCAACCTTATGGCTAATCCCAGCCCTAGATGTGGTCCAAACTAAAATAAACAAAGTTAATGTGAACAAGGCACTGGGACCAGATGGTGTACACCCAAGAGTTCTTAAAAAAAATAGAGTACAGTTATTTCTGCTCTGCTGTTCCCAACAAATGTAGTTAGTGATGTAAGTGATTTGTGTGGTCCCAAAAGACTGGTGACAGTTAAATGTGGTGCCTATGGTCAACAGGGCTCTAGTTATTCACCAGGTAATTATACACCAATAGATTTTACATTAATTGTGGGAAAACTATTTGAGGAACTCTTAAAGGGGATTTATCAGAGTTGAGCTGTTTCTATCTGTTACAGCTTCAAATTCAGGGATGGGTCTCTGCTCTCAGCAGGCGTCTCTCCTCCCAGTAGGCATGTCTTCCCTCACTGAAGAGTTGTGACATCATCATTGTGTGTGAGCAGTGGAAGAGAGAGGATGTCACAGCGCTGCAAACCTTCTGCAATGGTCAGTTCTCATGTCTGCAGAGCTGTCATCTCCAGGCTCCACAAGCTCCTTGTAACCAGAACAACTGCATTGGTTTAAGCAGTTATACATACAGCCTGAACTGATGAAACAAATTTGAGAAAGGCACAGTGCCCCCATCCCCCCCCCTCTGTTATCAGGCAGGAGGTAGAGCAGACTGTATAAGGCTGTTAGATGGGGGAGCACAGGGTATAAGGCTGTTTTTTTGGTAGAGTGAGTGATTCTCGCCGCTAGAGACTCTGTAAGTGCCAAGATCCTTTAATTAGAACTATCACTTGGAGATGAGCATAGAGAGGAGCTGAGACAGCCTTTATTATACAGACACAGTCATCATAGGCAGCTTGATTCACTTTCCTTTTCCTCAGCTCAGAGGAGAGTAAACACAGCAGGCAGGCAGCCAATCACAGCACAGTGGGCGTGTCCCATCCAGGGCTTGTGTCAAACAGGTTGAACGAAATATCAGTCAGCCAATCATAGAAAAGGGGCCATGGCCCAACCACCTGCTGCAGAAATAGCTATAGAAAAACAGATTAATTCATATCTGCTATACTAAGTGATTTAGGTAATGCAAGCCAATTGCAAAAGTGCTTATTTTTACTGTCCCCTATTAGAGATATGATCTTTGTAGCATGAAAACCCCTGTAAGGGAATAACTCCAGGAGTATGTGACAGAAAGTAACATAAAAATTAAGCCAACACAGTTTTACCAAGAACAGAAGTTGTCTGTCTCGGTTGGAGGTAGTGGATCCTCTGGACCACCGCAAGTGATGGCGTAAGCCACGCCAGGGAGCGGAATTTAAGTAGATCCCGGTTTCCACCAGAGCCCGCATCAAAGCGGGATGGACTTTCTGCGGTGGGAGTCTACCAGGTCGCTACCTCTGATGTGACTTGCTTGCGGAGGCAGCCGAGGTGTGGCATGGTACAAAATCGGAAGGCAGGCTCGTAGTCTGGGACAGGCAGAAGGTCAGGACAGGCGGCAATGGTTCGTGGTCGTGGACAGGCAGGAAGGTCAGGGCAGGCGGCAAGATTCGTGGTCAAGGGACGGAGGCAAACGGTACGGTACACGGCTAATCAGAACAAGGCTTCAGGAACGCTTTCTCTATAGGCAAAGGGCACTAAAGATCCGGCGAGGTTACTGGGAAGAGGCAGGCTTAAATAGGGGCAGCGACCGGCAATAGCCAATTACCGGCGCTGCCGGCGCGCGCGCCCTACGGAGCGGGACCGCGCGCCGTGGGACAGAGACAGCCTGAGCAGGAGCATGGCCGGGTAAGTGAGACTGGGCACCGGCAGGGGGACGAGCGCGCCCGCGACCTGACGTGCGGGACACGGCGCTGCTCAGCAGCGGGGCACGGATGTGCCTGCGACCCGGGACGAGGGTCGCAGGGGCATCCGTGACATTGTTAAACTGACCTGATATGATTTTATAAAGAGGTGAGTATACAACCATGTGATTTTGGACTTTACAAAAGCTTTTCTATCGTTATCCTATCAATTATTATTATACCATCAAAGGCTATGGTGGGAACACCCCTTTACATGCATGTATTTGGACACCTGCTTTTTTTCCTAGCATCTAATCCATGTTTATTTGTTGAACCCTTACATTTACATATTTTTCATTCACATACAATGGTATGTAATGTTGAGCTCACGCCAGGGTAATGCCAGTTAAACATTCCTATTTTGTTCCTACCCACAGACTATCCATCAGTAACATTCTTTTTATCATGAAAGTTATTCATGTAAGACAACATACTGAAATGCAGCTAGAGGATTACACCTGTTCATTACACTGTAATACAAGCAGGAAGCCCCACCTTACATTTGTGTAAATATTAGTATTATATATTTTCATGGGACAACACTGAAAATAGGACACTTTGCTACAATGTAATATAGTCAGTGTATAGCTTGTATAACAGTGTAAATTTGGTGTGCCCTGAAAATAAGTCAACAAACAGCCATGAATACCTTAACCGCTGGCAACAGAAGTGAGTACACACTTTAGTGAAAATGGACAATTGTGCCCAATTTGCCATTTTCCCTCCAAAGTGTCATGTGACTCGTTAGTGTTACAAAGTCTCAGTTGTGAATGGAGAGCAGGTGTGTTAAATTTGGTGTTATCGCCCTCACACTCTCTCATACTGGTCACTGGAAGTTCAACATGGCACCTGTCAGCCTGTCAGTGCTCAGACTATACGCTGCACACTGCATCAAATTGGTCTGTGTGGCTGTCGTCCCAGAAGGAGGCACAAGAAAGCCTTCAAACAACTTGGTGAAGACAAGCAGACTAAAGACATGGATTACTAGAACCATGTCCTGTGGTCTGATGAGACCAAGATAAATTTGGTCTAAATAGTGTCAAACATCATTGGCAGCAACTAGGTAAGGAGCACAAAGACAAGTGTGTCTATCCTACAGTCAAGCATGGTGATGGGAGTATCATGGTTTGGGACTGCATGAATGCTGCTGGCTGTGGGAAGCTACAGTTCATTGAGGGAAACTTGGATGCCAGCATGTACTGTGACATACTGAAACAGTGCATGACCACCTCCGTTCGGAACCTGGGTCAAAGGGAAGTGTTCCAACATGATAACAATCCCAAAGTCATCTCCAAGAGGACCACTGAATTGCTAAAGAAAATGAGAGTAAAGGTGATGGATTGGCCAAGCATGTCTCCAGACCCTAACCCTATTGAGCATCTATGGGGCATCCTCAAACGGAAGGTGGAGAAGCGCAAGCCCTGTGATGTTGTCAAAGAGGAGTGGAAGAGGATTCCAGTGGCAACCTGTGAATCTCTAGTGAAATCCATGCCCAAGAAAGTTAAGGCAGTGCTGGAAAATAATGGTGGCTGCACAAAATATTGATATTTGGGCAACATTTGTCCATTTTCATTTAAATGTGTAGTCACTTTTGTTGCCAGTGGTTTAGACATTGATGAGTGTGTTCTGAGTTATTTTGAAGGCACACCAAATTTCTATTGTTATACAAGCTGTACACTGACTACTTTACAATGTATGAAAGTGTGATATCATTAGTGTTTCCCCATTAAATGATATAATACAATATTTACATAAATATGAGGGTTGTACTCACTTTTGTGAGATATTGTATACTCCGTATAATACTCCATACAATCATTCTGAAATAAAGGTGCCAGGTATACATTAAGACAAACTTTCTTGTTTCACTGGAACATAGATAGAGATAAACAATACAAAATTACTTATAAGAATTGATTCACATCTGCGTCGAACTTTCGGAACCTCCAACGTAGAGGTGAAAACGGAAACCATGTGATCTGTTTCACAGCGAACACCCACGGTGCCCTCTGGACCTTATTAATTACAATGAGTCCACTGGGTTTCCACCATGTTGTCCGTTATCGAGATGGAAAAAATAGCAGAGCTTGCTACGGTACTTTTACCGTCATGAACCTCCGACGCATAAACCATACCTAATCTTGGATTCCCACAGCATTTAGATTTGATTTTCACAGTTCTTTTTGGTGTTTTTTTATGTTTTTTCATTGCTTGTAATATAGTATCTAGATTTTTGCTGGAAAAATCTGTCCCAGAACATAAAGTTCTCTACACACAAGGTAATTTTAGTGTTTTGACCCCAAAGGTTTTTTTCAATAATAGGTGATGGATCATCCTGTAATCTTTCATACAAAGTGATTCAGAAAAAAAATTAGAGGCACATGGAGGTACAGTAAGGACCACTATGTTCCTATATGTGCTTTATTATAGATCTGTAAAACCTAAATCTGTGCCCAAAGTCTAGTTGTAAAATTCCTACTCCGTACTATTGCCCTGCTGTGTGAATATACTTAGGGGCAACCTTGAATTTTCCCTACTGGACTAAAGGATCTTCATGCATTTACCTAAGGTCCAAAACAAGACCTTTTAGAGAATTAGGTAGACGTCAGAGAGGTGTTTGTAGGTTAATATGGAGCCTTATAGCCATGGCTCCACGAGTCCCTATGGAATCATTTTTGTAGTGTTCTTTTTATAAAATAACAGGACAGTACAACTAAACATTGACAAAAGAAGTACACTTTTCCATGATGAAGTAAATTATTATAACCATGCATTTTCATTTTTATTCTGTATAACAGTATAATATACACAACTGAGTCACATTATTATGACTAGCAGCCAATGTCTAGAGTAACTGCTGTGTGCAGTATGATTGGAAAGCTATGCGGGCTGGAAGTACCTTAAATCAATAAGGTAGGTTGTTACAGATATTTGGAGCCTTGGTGACTGTAGTGAATCCCACAGCTGCTGGGGAGTGCGTAAGGGAGGAGGGTCTAGAGCGAACACCACAATCCAGGGGGTCCTACAGATGCTCAATTAGGTTCAAATTTGAGAAATTAGAGGGCTAGAGTAGTACTTGAAAGTCTTGGTCATGCTCTTCCAACCAATGTCAGATATTTCTAGCCATGTTATGTGTCATATTTCTTTCTGGAAGATCCCATCTGCATCTGGAAAGACAATCAGCATGTATGGGTATAAGTGATCTGCAATGATGGATTATACCCATATAAGCTGAGTATTTACTCTGCCACCACAAGATTGCCTTCTTCCAGTAATGGTTTCAGGGTGTTTGTTCTGTGATATTTCTCGCCTGACACGCCAACGTCCATGCGTTCAATGAAGTATTAAATGTGGCTTATCTGAGACAACAACCCTATGTTAATGAGTGGGTTTTGGACTTCAATACTGAAATGAAAACTGGAGCCTTCTCCGCCAATACAACTTCATTAGTAGAGGTGCAGTGACCACCTGGTTGCTTTTGAGCCCCATACACAGTAGAAATTGTTGACATATGGATTTAGGCACACATCTGGTAGCCCCCTGTTTCTTTCTGCTGCTCCACTGTAGTGTGTCAGTCTGCTCTTGCGCACCTTCATAGGAAACATTAACCCCCACATCAATGACACGTGGTGCTCTACAATTATCATGTCTCTTATTCTCATTGGTGCTATTCATTCGCTTACACGTTCACTACAGCAACACGCGAACAGTTCATAAACTGCACAGCTTCAGAAATGCTACCACCCTTGACGCAAAAGCCAACTCTGATATATCACCGCTTTTACTGATGACAGCAACAAGGGCTATGTGTGCAGACAGCCTATCACATACCAAGACAAGCCAGCTCATGACACTTGACTTTCTTCATGAATGGCGAGCTAACAACATAAAAATAGGAAGTGGTCATAATAATGTGTCTCAACTATATATCTTCTTTCTGAGGAAGTGCTATATGCACTTAATAAATTCTGCAATAAAATCAGGTATTTTATACCTTTTCCTCATATATATTGGAGTTTTTGCTCTACTTTGGGACCTGTTTTCTTTTTTTTTGTGGCTCGTTAGTAAGCCAGATCATCGTGATATCTCCTCAGCTAAGTTATAATATAGAAGCCAAGCCAAGAATACTTTGTCAGTATTTACTTCATCCCTGCTACCATGGAAGACAACTCTCTAATGAAAGATAATTATCAGTTCTATCTAGAACACTCTGTACAAATTATTTATTCTCTGAACTGTCCTATTAGCCTCTTATATGGCAATGGTTGAAATGAGTATAATTAACAACCACATGATTCCTACTGAAAACAGCAACCTGTACAGACCCATTTAAAGATATTTTGCACCCAATTTACACACTGGTATATTACATGTCTCACACATTTTCATTTAGCTGATGCCATTCCTCTATAGAAATATTAGCTGCAAAGTATAATTATATATACACTGGGTTGTAAAAGTATTCATACCCCTTGAAGTTTTCCTAATTTTTAAATGTTACAGCCACAAAATTAAATGTACATTACTGATATTTTATATAAGACTCCAACACCAAGTAGCGAGTATTTGTGAGGTGTAAAGAAATTGATAAGTGCTTTTCCAAATTTTTACAAATTAAATAACTGAACAGTGTGGTGTGTATGTATTCAGCCTCCCCGAGTCAATATTTTGTAGGACCACCTTTAGCTGCAACGACAGCTGCAGATCTGTTGGGTGATGTCTCTTTCAGTTTTGCACATCTAGAGGCTGGAATTTTTTCCCATTCTTCTTTGCAAAACAGCTCTAGCTTGGTCAGATTGGTTGGTGAATGTCTGTGAACAGCAATATATACTAATAGTTGTCCCGTAGACAGATTTTCCAACCTAAGCTGTAGGTCTCTGCAGCTCCTCCAGAGTGACCATGGGCTTCTTTGCTGCTTCTCTAATTAGTGCTCTCCTTGTCTGGGCTTTCAATCTAGATTTGTAACATACTCCTCCTTTTTACTGTTAATGGATTGAATAGTGGTATGTAAGATATTCAGAGCTTGGACTATTTGAAAAAAAAAAAACCTAACCCTGCAATACACTTTGCTAAAACTTTTTCCTGAGCTGTCTGGTGTGTTTCTTAGTTTCTATGATGCTGCTTGTTCATTAATGTTATCTAATAAACCTCTAAGGCATTCATAAAACGCTATTGTTATACTGAGAATAAATTACAGTTGTACTCTATTTACAAAATTAGGTGATTAATAAAGGCAATTGGTCACATTCGATTTTATTTAGGGGGATCAGAGTCAGGGGCGTCACTAGGCAGTTTTATCCGGGGCTTGTGCCCCAGATAAATTGCCTGCTGCCCCGAATGTTTCCTTCCCTGCCGGGTACCGGCCCTCATTCACTATAGTAGAGCAGTGCCGCATTGTTGTTCTCTTTGAGAACTAACGATGCAGCGCGAGTGCCTACTATATTTATTATTGGTTGCTCCAGACCTCTCCGGTGATCACCGCCGCCCGCCTGTTGCGCAGGGTCAGGAGGAAGGCAGTGTAAATCCTTTGAGCTGCCGGCTGCTTCTGCTCAGTGCACGCTGCGCAGGGTCGGGAGAAGAACAGCCGCAGCGTAAGCTCTCATGCTGCTGGGGCTGTCTATAGAAGAGGAGGAGGAGCAAGGCTGCAGTACGACCAGGGTGCCGGTGCCTGCATGCTCCTCCTCCTCAGTATGTGCCCGCCAGTGGCGTAGGTACAGGGGTCCCAGAGGGCCCCCTCGCCACACAATTAGATTGCTGATAGAGCCAGCGCTGCACAGTGGAGTTATGGTGGCCCGAATAGGAGCCTTCTAGCTCCACCCCCAAATGAGAGGAGCCACGGCCTTGTGAGGGCACCCAACGAAAGTAAGTTGCGGGCACTAAAACCCTGGAGGGAGACAAAAGCTTCAGAGCAGTGCGTGACTGGGGAAAGCTGTCTGCCCGGTTATCACTTGTGGATGTATTACAATGGGGAGCAGGTCACAGTGTAAATCAAAGCTTTAAAATGTCGTGAGGCAGCTATAGGACATTTACAGGCAGATATTCAGTGACTGAAGCTCCGTGCTCACTGCTCTCTGTACATGAGAAAACTGATCCCATACCGACTACAGAGCAGGGAGCTACAGTCACTAAATCACTGTGTGTAAACATCACATAGCTGCTGCTGCTGCTCAGTAATAACATGTTTAAATATTAAAGAAAATAAAAATAGGAAAACACTTAGGTTGTTCACTGGAGTTTTCTCCGTGTTTACAAGCGCTTTAGGGATCCGTCTTGGGGTCCGCACTGTTGGTCCCCAAGATGGATCTAAACAATTAGCAGTGAGATTCTCACTGCTGTCTATGCCGAACACGGAGCGGCGTGCACATGAGGGATCGCAGCTCCGTGTTTCAAAAGTGCCGCTCGGCTCCGTCTTGAAAAGAATTGCATGAACGCCGCTCCGTGTTCAGCATAGACAGCAGTGATAATCTCACTGCTAATTGTTAGATCCGTCTTGGGAACCGACAGAGCGGACCCCAAGACGGATCCTAAAAATAAAAAACTCTATTTAGTAAAATATATATATATATTGCACAAAATTAGTAAGGGAGAGATCACACAGCATAATTGTGGGCCGTACTTCAATGTGTAATTGCGCTGCAATTACATATATTTGTTGGAGGTTTTTTTTAGTAACAATCATTCTGGGAGCAAATTTGTCAGGGCTGATTTTTATTGTACAATAACTGCTGAGGGATGGACGGGATCTATGGGGAAATTTGTGCAGAAAATTATGAAAGAGAACAAAAGGTTTTTTTCTCTGTAAAAATACATGTCGCAGTTCATAATGAGGCGCGAAAAATGCCGTGTGAATCCAGGCCTACTGAGCAAAACTTAATACAAAGGGCCCAAGCCCCTGATGTTTTAGGACCCTAGCAACGCCCCTGATCAGAGTACAAGGGGCTGAACACATATGCACACTACATTTTTCAGTTTTTTAATTTGCAAACATCTGGAAAAGTGCATATACACTTTACACTTCACAAATACTTAGTACTTTGTGTTGCTCTATCACATAAAATATTAATAAAATACATTTAAGTTTGTGGCTGTAACATTTAAAAATGAGGAAAAGCTCAAGTGCTAGGAATACTTTTATAACCCACTGTATGTGACACCACTTACTTGGTACATCCATTTTACTGTGGACTTGAATAACTGTAGTAATGCTGGTTACTATGCTGCTCCACCTACTGTTTAGCCATTTAGCTGTCATCTGCTTGTATCCATTACTATGCTCCATTGAACCCCACACTATGAGTACACAGGCATGCATTTGGGCTCATTCTGGTAATACTTTGAGTTGTGTTCTTACATATTTAGCATTTAAAGCACATGATAAAGATATGTGTTATATATTTATCAGAAATATTTAATATAAAATTTGTTTGCTAAAAACTGTTACCTGGAAAATGCACTATATATAATGCTTTCTCTTTTATGGCTTTTTTTCTACTTGGCATTTTTTTAGTCAGTGACATTTTTTTCCAAACACAGCATGCTGTAGGTATAGCATTTTTCAGGTAGTATGTGAAGTCCCCCTTCCACCCTCCCATAGATCTTCATTGTTTTTTTCTGCAGCAAAAACCAGGTGTATTATTATTATTTTATGTGCCATTTTTCCACAAATAATTATAAATAATGGGATACAAAAAAGAATATCTTTAAATAACATGATTTGTGTTAGGAAACAAGCACCAAAAACACCATAAATTATGCAATTATTTAAAAAAAAGCAACAAATTGGATTAAAGAAAAGCAACAATAAGCATAAAAAAATGCATGCAGCCAAATGCAACCAAAACAACGATCTTAACATTTTTTAAAAAGCTAAACAAAAAAAGAAATGTGTGTGAACAGAAAATCATATTTCCCCACGTATCTACTGAATAATTACTTGTTTTTTTTTTTAAATCTTGAAGTAATTGAGTTCTCACTCACTAAAATAATCATCTTTCACTGTGTTTACTTGCCAAATAAATTATATATGACTGCCTGAAACGAATAAACAGGTTAACTCTTTTACCAGACTGAAAAACACTGCCTTGCTAATCTGTCTAAGTAAAGCTTGGACTCATTTGCACAGGATTTGTAAAACCTATAAATAAACATAAAGCATCAAAAGTAGGTTCCTTGAGGTAGACCTAATAACTGAGCTGATCTCTGTTTCTCTCTTAAGTCCCAACAAGACTCACTATAGTGTAAAGCATTTGAAAAAAAACCTTGCAGCATGTGCTTTTCTTTACTATGAGGTTTTATTCAGCTACCTGGAAGAAAACAGAATGCAGGACTTACAGTATGTAGAAGAATGTTAACACATTTATGATTTTGATTTGCGATATCTATATGATAGGATAAAATATTTTACATTATGTTGTAAATAAGGCTCTTCCAACATGTAAGCATAATATGTATTTCCAACTGACTTCCATTAAGTGTATACTGCACTGTAGTATTTTTTTTCCGGATGTCCTCTATTGAATAGTGTAATTGACTATGCCATTAAACACATTAAAAAAGAAGACACTTATGAGGTCAAATGGATATGCTTTCCTAGCATGTATACCAATTTCATGTTGCATAGCATTAGTTTTACAAACCCTATAACTTAGTACAAGGTGTTACAAGGTTTATCTATATTAATCAATAAATTGTTGATTTTATTGGACTATGACATGGTTTTTATATTTGGATAGCATTATTTTAACAAACCTGGCAAGCCCCATTCCACACAAGGAATCCCCTGTGGTCCCATACTACTGAAAAATTTGGGGATTTTAATTGCTTCACTGAAATCTGTGTGTTAAAAATACCTCCAAAAATTTTTTTTTTCCTCTGTCTAAATGCTGCAGAATCTCCGTACATCTCTGTATGAAATCTGAGGCATATGGAGGTACCATAAAACCCTACTGAAGTTTATTTTTTTTTCTGCATGAAATATCTAATATGTGCACAAACCATACTTTTTAAATTAATTGCCCTTTGTCAAATTTTTGGGTAAAAAAACCCCAAAATTTTGAAATTTTGATGCAGAATTCCGGGCCAACCCCCATATGGTTCACAAATTTGTTTCTTTTCCCAACTGCCCTCAAAAAATCCAGAACATATTTTATATTTTTCCTAAAGTTACAGCTTTCTGTTAAACATACAAACAGCACATTCTAAGTACTTGCCAAAAATAAAAGGGAAATTTTTTCCGGGAAAACTACGTAGCACGGCTCACCCTTGGGTTCTCTATGGGTCCCCTTTTTCCGGGGTTTTTGCTTTCAACTGTAACCAGTTTTTAGTCTCTAGCAACAGAGACACACAATACAATCCAGTCCAGTAAGGAAAGAGTAAAAATCTAAAACCCACAGTAACCTTAAAAAAAACACTTTTTTGCATGAAAAAATTTTGAGGGTTTTGGGGTCAAGTCATTTTTTTTAAAAGGGAACAAACAAAAAAATAAAAATTTTTTTTTAAAAACTTTTTTAAATTTTGAAAAAAAAAGGGATTATTCACAATATATCTGGAGGGCCCCTTTTTCAAAAACCATCAGAAAAAAAAAAAGAAAAAACCCTAAATTTGCTTTGGGGGAGCAGTGTCAGGGGGACCCAGACTTTTTCCTGGACCCCCTTCCCTTTAACATTACTAAAAAACACAACAGTTTTTTGGTCAAGTGGCAAAAAGGCTAAATCCTTTTAAAAATTTAAGTTTGGGGCCCCCCTCTTGAGGGCCACCCAACTACCCACCCTCCCTGTAAATTTGAAAAGCCATGGCGACAATTTTTCCCCTTTAAAAAGGGGAAATATCTTTTTTTTGGAAAAAACCATAAATTGGGTTGTAAGGATAATTTCCCCTTTTAAACCCTCACGGGCTTTTTCAACTAAAAAAGGGCTTATGGCAGGGGGGTTTTGGGCTCAACCCCAGTCCTCAAGACCCCCCCAACGGGTCATTTTTTCCGGGAAATTTCCTCAGTATAGCACAGTAATATAATTATTGCCCAGTGCTTTCCCTGTGTGAGATCCAAAAAACATGATTTGAAAACACGGGCTTATGTAAGGACTGAAAACTCACAACCCCAAACTTTTGGGTTTTAGTAATCCTAAAATTCAAAAATAACTCAGAAAACTTAAATGTAAAAAAGGTTTTTAAATCAGGGCCAATAAAAAATCTACAGACACTGTTTCGGGGTTTTTTTTTTTAAAATTGCAAAAAAACTTACGGGCTGGGGGGTAAAGGGGCGAAGGGGTTTAGAAGGGAAATATTCCCCTTTTCGAGAGCCACAAAGAGTGTGTGGGGGTTTAATTTTCCCTTTTTTGCACCCCATTTAAATTTTTCATAAAAAAAAGGGGTTGGGGAAAGACCTGAAGACCATTTAAAAAAACTATATAAAAAAGTGAAATGGGCAATGGGGTTTCTGTTTCTGGGACAGTGAGGGGTTATGCAGGGGTGGTTTTTAACTTTTTCTAAAAACCGGGTTTCCCTGCCAATAGAATGCAATGAAATTTTTTTTGCAGCAATTGCAAAAACCATGTGCCCATAAACTGCCCCCATTTACAGTTTTCTAAAAGGGGTAAAAAAAAGTGGGAAGTGCAAACCCTTTTTATGATCCATTTCAGCTAAAATGAATCAGAATATACACTGTACCACCTGCAATTCAGAATATTACACATTGCACCCCTGAAATTAATTATTTTATCAAAAAACCCCCTGAAAATTTAAATTTTACTACAGCGCACCCCCTGAATTTTAAATTTGATTGCACGTAACCCCCCGAAAATTTAATTTTATTACGCACTGCAACACCTTTAAAAATAAAGGGGTGAAAAAAAAAAACCAAAATGAATGGCCAGTAAGGGGGTTTTAGGGGCCATTGAACCTGGCCCCGGCTGATTATTCACTTTTTGTGCAAAATACAAAGACCCGGTTTAAAATTTTTGGGTTCTCTCGGCTCCCCCCAAACTTTTTCTGATATTTTTAAAAAACCTTTTGAAATGAACCTGAGAAAATCAAACAGAAAAAAACAACCCCGAGTTAATAAACCGGGGAATACTACAATGAGGGGAAAAAATTAAAGGTCCTTGAAGGGTTTGGGGTGCAGAGGGAAAAATTTTCCCAAAAACCCAGGGGGTTTAGGGGATTGAGGGGGAATTAAGGGTCCCTGTTGGGTGGGAGTAAAGGGGTTAAAAGCCATTTAAACCCCTGGGCTAGTGTATGAAGGTTTAAAGAAAGCATCCATTTTATCTAGGGTCGTAAGGGGGTTTAAAGTAAAGAAACTTTTTGGGGGACAAATTAAAGAAAGGGGTTTTTTGCCCCGTTTTTTTGGGGTTTAAACCAATCCCCCGTCGACGCCCCGGGGTCGGTTTTTACGCAGCGTTCCCCACCTTTCCCGCTGCGCCCCCATTAAGGGGGGGGCAATGGGCCGGTGGGGGGGGGGGTTTAAAGGTTTCCCGGGGGGGGGAAAGCGGCCCCGCTCGAAAACTCCGGTCAAAGTCGATCCCCGAGTCGGCAAAAATTTCCGCATTGCACGGGTTGCCAGGCCCCGACAGCAACCTAGTTTAAATTTTTGGGCTAAATTCCCCCGAGCACCGGGGCTAAAAAAGGGGAAATTTCAAATTTAAAAATTGCCCGGGGGGAAAACGAAAATTTTAAATTCTGTAAGCGCTTTTTCTTAGTTTGCCCGAACCCGCCAATCCAAAAAAGGGGTGAAAAAAAACCCCTTATACTCCTATTTTGAATTGGGTGGCTTCTGCCGACCAATGAGAAGCGCTTACAGAATTTGAATTACTGTATTTCCCGGCAATTCTCTATATTGCAATTCCTTATGTAGCGCCGGTCTCGGCGACAAACGCGTTGTTCGGGTTTTTAATTGATTTATGTTTATAGAAGGTTTGAGCTCTTTTTCAGAGAATATTTTACAACTAATAAAAATGATTTTTTTAATCATACTCCATGCCGCACGGCGCTTAGAGCCGAGATTGCATTACGCCCATCTCTCCATAGACTACAATGGGAGAAGTAGCTCGCGCTTTGATTGGCTGGGATAGCCAAGCCCCCGCTAGTTCAACCAATCAGCTCTTTTCTGCATTTTTACTGTTATTTTGAACTGTCCCGCCTTTGATTCTGATTGGTCAATAGTTCTCCATAGGTTTTAATGGTTCACTGTCGCTCCTATTCTGATTGGCCGGTTTCTGCCGACCAATGAGAATAGCTTTCAGAATTTGAATTACTGTATTTCCCGGCAATTTCCAAGATCCTAATTCTTGATATAGCGGCGTTCTAGATTTTTGGAAAGTGATTTTTTTAATGCATTTTTTAGTAGGTTTGAGCTCTTTTTCTGAAAATGTTTTCCGCCTTTATACAGGCGATTTTTTTTATTCATACTCCGCACGGACATATTTAATGATTTCTCGCTGTTTTCCAGCCTGTCTCGAAACGGAACACATCTTCTGCGCAGTCCCTTCTGCGCGTAAGTCCCGCACTGCGCCCCATACACTGGCGAGGCGCGGCGGACTTTTCCCCGCATGTATGAGCGCACCTCCTTAGACGGCGAATATTAGGCGCAGCGCCGCACTGCGCCCATGTCCCCGCACTTCGCCCCACACACTGGTGAGGCGCGGTGGACTTTACATGATATGTATGATCGCACTACCTCGGGCGGCGAATCATAGGCGCAGCGCCGCACTGCGCCTAAGTCCCGCACTGCGCCCCAAACACTGGCCAGGCGCGGCGGACTTTACATAGTATGTATGAGCGCGCCCCAGTGCCGACATAAATCAGGCCCAAATTTCGCCGGAAAACTGCCGGAAAGTTGCGCCCCGACGTGGCGAGCTTCATACATGTCGCCCTTTGTGCTCAAGGACAGGGAATGGTTAATGCAAGTCTCCATTGTGGTCTAGGGCAGTGAAAAGTTTAATGCAAGCATCCATGATGGCCTAGGCAGTGACGAAGTTAATGCGAACATACATGATGGTCTAAAGTAGGAAGGGGTTAAGAAAAGCATCTGTGGTGGTTTAGGGTAGTGAAGGGGTTAATGTAATGATCTCTGGTGGAGGACAGTGGAGAGGTTAATGCTGCATCCCAGAGGTCTCCTGCTTATTCAGCTCTCCAGGCGCCAACATAGTCTCTTCAATCGTGTTCTGCTTCCACCCAGCACTGATCAGGCAGAGCAATGCAGCAAAGCTCTGACTGATCATTACAATGACATGCGGGCTGAGACCCATTTTACTACACCATTGTTTGTATTCTTCACACATTTAAAATTACTTACAAGTACATGTAACACATGGCTAATATATGGTTTATCCCAGTGTCGGACTGGGGGACCTAAGGCCTGCCAGAGTAGTTGATCTTGGAGGCCCACCCTACAGGTACTGTACATGAAAATATTACCTGTTAATATGAAGGCCATCCAGACATAAATACCAGCAGTTTACAACAAAAGACAGTGTGCAAGACAGAATAGCATGGTACAGTACACAATACCAAGTGAGTCACTTATCTGTCTCACACATCTACCTCACACATTAGTCTAACTGTCTTACAGAGCTGTCTGTCTCACACATCTGTCTGTCATCAGATCAGCACCACATGATTGTGAATACAGCACTGACCCAACATGAAAGCAAAATAACCCCTGACATCCAGGGACTCAGAGGAGACATCTTATCTGTTAAGTGATTCTCTCCTTTGATAAGTTGCTCTCTTTTCTCATGAGTCATTCTTCTTCCCTTTTCTTTTTCATCCACTCCAGAGCGCCATGACTTTTCCCATAGGCAACTTGTCCCTGAAGAAATTACCACCCAAGCATCTTAGACGTCTAACTTTTCCAGCACTTTCCTAGTACGCCCACCCCTGTTAAGTAAGTAGGTAGAAATGTTGCCAGCCATAAAGTAGGTAGGTGTAGAGACCTTCAGTAGGAAGTTATAAAGGCCCTCTGTAGGTAGGTATAGTAGCCCCTGTAGGTAGATGGGTATATATGCCCCTTGTAGGTAGATATACAGTCCCCTTTAGATAGGTTGGTATATATGCCTCCTGTAGGGAGATAGGTAAATATATATGTTCCCTGTAGGTATATATACAGCCCATTGTAAGCAGATAGGTGTACAGCCCCCTGTAGATAGGTAGATGTATATGCCCTCTGTAGGTAGTTAGCTAGTACATAGCCACATATAGGAATACAGCCCCGTGGTATACAGAAACCCTGTGGTATTTTAGCCCATTATAACAAATACCACCCCCCCTGTACAAAATTAACAGTCCCCTGTAGATATTTCTATCAACCCCTTAAATTATAGCCCATGTAGCAAGTAGGTTTTACAAAACCTGAGAATATATTGCTCCTGTAGGTATATAGCACCCTCTAGGTATATTTTTCAACTGTAGGTATATACAGCCCCATAGAGGTATATATGCTCCCCGTAGGTATAAACCTCCACAGATAAATGTCCCCTTAGTAGATATGGTCCCTTCTGACTGATTATAAACAAAAATACTCACCTCTCCACATTCCCCCTCTAAAGAGCTCACTCTGGCAACTGGTATCTGGCGTGATGTCTGGACGTTGCTCCCAGGATCTCCTTGGCCTGAAGCCTACCGGCCTTTGGCCTATGAGATACAGCGGTGCAGGAGGTGTGATGACCTTGCTTTATCACGCCTTCTGCGCTGCTTACTCCTGTTAGCCAGTGCTCACAGGAATACTCGGGGTGTGGTGCAGAGAGTCATTGAGAAAACAACCGACGTGGTGCCCAGACCCACCGACAGTGCCGTGAGGGCCACTATTGCGCTGGGGACTGGGAATGTATTTATAATTGAAATAGAACTCGGGGCCCACCGGGGGTTTCACCGATTCCCTGGTGGGCCAGTCCAAGCATGCTTTAACCCATCAATTTACAAAAAGTATAGTTTTAATACTGGAGATGCTGCTTTGCTCACTGGTTAGCTGAATGTTGTCTGTGGGGTTTATGGTTTTATGCTGCACCAATATTTATTTACTTTTTTTTTTATATATATATAAATGATTCTATATGTTTTATGTAATTCTATGATATTTTCAGTAGAAGTATATAATTAGTACACATATTATGCATCATCATAGTAATTTATTTATGTTTTTACAGCCCTGTCATTCATTAAAATATAAATAATACGGATAGTTAAGGAGGTTAACGTCTTGGTGAAAAAAGTCACATGGACAGCGGCAGAGAAATCACTAAATCACATAATGAAGTATGTTTAAAATTCAATGTCACAGTGTTTGAAAATGCCACATAAAGCTTTTTGTGTAGATGACTATATAAGCAGTTATTTACACTTTAAAATGTTAAAAGCCCATGGCATCAATTAGGAGAATGTACTCTGGAGAAGTATAAACACAGAAATGCCAAGTTTATTTTAATACAGTGGAGAAGCCCAGATATGCATATTAAAAGGCCAGGTTAGAGGAGTTGTATCAGGTATTAGATTTAGGTATTTAATAGAATTTATAGTATTAAATGTGTATAGTGAAACTTACCATCAGCTGATAACCTGCTCCAGGCACCGAGGGAAAACAGCTGAGCTTGTCAAGGGAAGCAACATGCTGTATTACATGACAGACACTCATGTAATACAATGATGAGATTGCTAAGGTGTGATACAATTCAGCTGCTCTTTGTTCTGGCTCATAATGGAGGGGTCTGAATGAAGGACCTTCTTCTATGATGTCCATATGTCCTAATATTGTCTTAATAAGACAGACTCATTTTACTCCTCAAAAGAATGATTGGCGTGATCATAACTGTTAGACAAACACACTCATACTTTAGGGAAGCTTTAACAGAAACATGGCTTCTCTCCCCTCTGAGGATTCATTTAATTTAATGTTATTTTATACAATTATACACTGTGCATTGGTCCCTGTCCCCATTGGAGCTTTAAGGGGTTGTATCGTTTGAACTGTTCGTGCTCTTCAGCTAATTCTCTGAGATTGAATTTAAAATCCAGGGGCGAGTCTCTCCTCACTGAAGACCTGTGACATCATCATTCTGGGTGAGGCAGTAGAAGCAGAAGGATGTCTGCAGAGAACAACTATACAGCCTCCTGCATGCTGCTACTGTGCCTGCAGAGCTTTAGGCTGACTCCTTGCCATGCTATATGCAGTTATACACACAGCCTGAACTGATGAGACATGTGAGGAGTGTACACTGCCCCCTCCCTCAACCCCTTCTGTTACCAGACAGGAGACTGTATGACTGTGGTATATGCAGTTCTACACACAGCCCTCACTGATGAGACATGTGAGGAGTGTACTCTGCCCCCCTTCCCCTCTGTTACCAGGCAACAGACTGGGTTATATGGAGCAAAGCACACTGCCCTCCTCCTCCTCCTCTTCCCCTGTTAACAGGTAGGAGCCTGTATAAGACTCTGTTATATGAGGGGACCTGTGACTTAAACAGCGAGTAATTGCCCAGATCATTCACCCTAGAGCTGGGAGATGTATATAGAGCCAGCAGACCTTGGTTTCACTATCGATTTTAACAGCTCAGAGGGGAGAAAACACAGTGTGTGCAGGCAGCCAATCACAGCGCAGGGGGCATGGCCTGGGTGTTTCCTTCTGGGAGCGTATCCAAACAGGCTGAATGAAATGTCATCCAGCCAATCACAGTGCAGGGGACGTGTCTAGGGGGCAGGATCCGACCAGGGGGCGTGCCCTGACCAGCAGCAGCAGAAACAGAATACAGATTTACAGAAAAGCTCATATCTGCTAAACCAAGTGACAGAGATAATGCAACCCAATTACAAAAGTGCTTATTTTAACTGTCCCCATAATCGGAGACATGATCTTTGTAGCGATAAAACCCTCTTAAAATATAAATTCCACATTAACCTATTTGCATGTTTTTGCCTAGTGGGAAAAATCTAGAGTATCCATTACACATACTGCCCCTGGTCACATTTAAATAGGGAACCCCAGTGCTGCAAAGAAAGAGTACTAGACAGTGATCCACCATGCTACCCATACCAGTTTTCTGTTCATGTTTAGAGAGTGCTCGAGAAAGGGGAGGGTTTTCCCTGAAACGTTGCACGCTCGCTATGTACTCCGTCTGTCTGTTATGCTCCACGATTTGGCACCTTAAGCAGTGGAAGCCATTGGAGAGAATATGCGTTCCCTGCCAGGACTTTGACTGGTCATCATACCTTACTATCTACTGAAGCGCAAGTAGCATATGTTATGCACGATTGAAGTTTGTATGTTTTAAAATGGACATGCTTAATAAATAGAGATTTTATGAAGATTTATACCTGCATTTATATGAGTTTGGCAGACCATAGGAGGATGAGGAGCTCCTAATATGCAGGTGCAGTGAATGACCAGCAGTTATTTAACTCTATCACTACCAGATTTTTATTTTTATGGTTCATGCTCAGAAAGTACCATAAATACAAGACACTTAAGGCCCCTATACACATTAGAAAAAAATTAAGACTGTACTTGGCCTTCCAATTCTTCCCAGCGTTTGTAAAACCCAACCTTTTTTTTCAATCATGATTAGAAGCCATCTTTCCTTGCAATCACAAGCTGTGAGTGCACGTGTATGAGGCAATCAGGAAGAACAGCTGTCAGTCAAATGAGCATTTGGCAACAGCTTTAAAGATTTAGGGCATGTCCCCACTGCACTGGTTTTCGGACAGTTTTTCAGCAGGTTTGTGGTTTTGCAGACCGCCTGAAAAACCGGCCGAAAATGAGCAGAACAGGGCTCTATGGAAAACCCGTGCAGCAGTCCCCACTGCACGGGCTTTCCACCCGGCGGTTTTGCCGCCCGCGGTCCGCCCGCAAAACATTGTGTAAGCACAGTCTTCCGTCCGGTTTCCGGATGGAATATGAGCTTCTCAGTGTGAAGAGGGAGGGCTCATCATTGCACTGACCACTATATGTTATGGTTGTTTTTGGTGCTTCATTACTATATTCTATTGCATTTGTACCACTCAATGGTTGGAAGGTCTGAGTATCATAGTTTCTGTATTAACTGTATCCTTAAAGCATCAAGTAGTTTGAAGAGAAATTTTCCAAATATATACTTAAAAAGGTTATCTGGGGTAAAGAAGACTACAGCCCAGTGTTTGTATTTGACACAGAAGAGATGAAAAAGCTAAAAATATATTTCACTGGGAGTTGTTAATATTGCTTTCTAAACCACTGCCAAATAACTTGTATATGATAAATACAGAACACGTTCAAAGAATACATGTAAGAAAAAGGATTTAGGGAACTAAAGAGCACATGTTTGTTTATGGAAACACAATGTACATTTGTCTGAGAACAGCTTGTCTTCATCTTCTTTTAGTGAACTCTAGCAAATGTCATCAGTCAGGTAACAGGTAATCCAACAGATTCAATTAATACTAGTACTAAGGAAACTGGATTCTACATTTGTTTTGCCAAAACAAAGGAGTAGGGTTGTAGTAGAGTTTCATCTGCCTTTGTGTCTGTCTCAGGCTGTACAGTAAAACTGCCTTATTTGTAAGCTCTTTATGTATATTTCAGGCTTAAAGGGGTTTTACCGTTTCATCATTTGGCAGCTGTTTGTACTGCTTGCTAAGTGGAGCTTATGAAATTGAGGGGCATTTTTCTCCTCCCAGCAGGGCGTATCTTCTCTCTGCACACGCCCCAAATTGTGCACATGAGAATTAATTCTGTGTGAGGTGGGGAGGAGAGAGATTCGCAGCTTTCGGACACTAAGGAATCATTGGAAGTGAAAAGCTAAGTGTAACTCAATAGTGTATATCTACATTTCTCACTCTCTCTACATACTTTGTAATTAGAGTGGGCAGTTGACATTCAGGATTCTGGGAGAGATGGGTGTTTCTTTTTTCTCTCTCTCACACACAGTGATATATCCTGCAGATTCTTACACCTCTGACCTCTTCAGATCTGCAGAACAACACTATACGCTTTATCTGTTTGTGTTTTCAGGGGACTGCACAAGAACAATGCAAACCCCGCACGCGTACGTTGAAACTACCACTGATAGCTGTCAGTCAACAGTGCAATCTCTCTCTCTCTCTCTGTTTCTCTCTCTCTCTCACCAACACACACACACACACACTGGAGAACAGTGTTTGCAAAAAACGAACATAAGGGATCCAGTGAAAACAAGACAGCTTTGCAAATCACATCCAATTGCAAAGTTGCTTGTTTTCACTGTCCCCTGATTCTGAAGACCATTTAATCTAATGAGAAAACCCCTTTGAAGCTACAGAGTCGAATCACATTATTATAACCACACCTTACTTTCAATGTCAGTAGTGCACAGCTCGCAAAGGAAATCACGTGTGGCTTGGTGCATATATAAGTTGTACAATAGGCTTTTTGAACACTTTTCCCTCTTTGCTGTCATGGGTAAAAAGGGTGAGTTATCAGATTTGACTTTTGAGACAACGGTGGCAGTATTTCTGAAGCTGCACAGTTTGTGAACTGTGTGCTGCTGTGTTGAAAGTATATTGTGAGCGGACAAATGGCACCATTGGGAGTAAGTGACATAGAAATGCAGAGCACTATGTGCCATTGATGTATGAGGTGAATACTGGATGCAATGGTAAGAAAGGGCAGGTCGACAAACTACAGTGGAGCAGCTCACTGCCAAAATGAACCAATGGACTACTGAACATACACGTATGTCTATAACAACAGTTCTGCAAACCCTACTGCATATTTGGCTCCAAAGCAGACCAATGGTCACTGCACCTATGCTAATACAGATGCATCAGCAGAAAAGGCTTACATTTCATGGCAGTATCAGAATTAGACCAAATGGTCATTGACCAAATGGATGTCGACATGTCATGTGAGAAACATCAGAGAACAAACAGACTACCACCATTGCTGGAAGAAACAAGCTGGTGGTGGCAATAGGAAGGTCTGAGGATTGTTTTTTTAGCATTCTTAATTCATTTGTCTTTGTGCAGGACAGACTGGGAGTGACTCAGTAAGGTCCTGGTAGATTGGCACAGGTATTTAGAGCCATGCTGACTGCAGTGCATCCCACAGCTGCTGGAGGGTGCATGGGGAAGGATTCATAGAGTAAACATGATTTAAGTGCTCCAAAGGATGCTCAATTGGTCCAAGTCTGGGGATTAGAGGGCCAAAGTAGTACTTGGAAGTCTTGGTCATGCTCTTCCAACCAATATTGAACATTTCTAGCCATGTGACATGTCACGTTGTCTTGCTGGAAGCTCCAATCCCCCACAGGGAAGACAATCAACATGTATGGATATAAGTAGTCTGCAAGGATATATTCATACCCAAATCTGTTGAGAGTGCCTTTCACTTGGATGAGTGGGCCCAGAGAATGCCAAAAAACACTTCCCAGACCATAACACTGCCACCACCAGCTTGTGTTCCTCCAGCAGTGGTTGTTGAGTGTTTGTTGTCTGATTTCTCACCTGATATGCCTACGCCTATCCATTTGATGAAGCAGAAACATGAGTCATCAGAGAAGGCAATCCTTTGCCAATCAGCGGAGGTCCAATTCAAATACTGCGATGAAAATTGAAACCTTTTCTGCCGAAGCAACTTTGTTACTAGAGGTGCAGTCTCCTTTAGTGCCCCATACACAATAGGGTTCGCTGAAATGTTGTTTCAGACATGTCTGGAAGCTCCCTGGTTCATTCTGGCAGTTGGTTGCTCAGTCCACCATTGCTTACCTTTTGAGCCAAAACTCAGTTTTCACTCATATGCTGCTCAGCAATTTCCATATCACATCACTAATCACAATGGTGCCATTTGTCCACTCACAATACACTTTCACCACAGCAGCATGTGCATACCTCACAAACTGCGTAGTCTAAGAAACACTGCCACCTGTTACCTAAAAAACAATCAACCCAGTTCTGCAGCTTTGATTGCCCCTTTTGTCCATGACAGCAACAGGGGATATGTGTGCAGACCGCCTATTGCACAGCTTGTTTACCTACCAAGACAGCTCATGACCACATGACTTCCTTCATGAACTATAGGTTGCAAATGTTGAAAGCAGGAAGTGGTCATAATAATGTGACCTAATTCATTTGTTTTATCACTTTTTGTTAATGTAATTTTATTCTCTATTCAGTTAAAATATCAAATGCAATAAAAATGTTTGTTGCAATGAATGATTTGTCTGTGTACAAGTTATTGCCTGTAATTTGGAAGTATTTGACTGAAATGATTAATTAGCACATTGATACTTTATTTCCTGTGTTTAGTCTATACTGTGGGTTTACATATTCATTTCGAGATTTTCCTATCCCCTCGATGTTGTACACTATCGTTTCCCTTACTCTGTGTCCTCATCATGTGTTTTCTCTCACACACAGACATAAAACTATGGCGTAAAATGACAGCTGATTTCAGAACAGCAGATGTCAATCACACTTTATAAACTAATACTCCACCCACAGCATAATTCCATAATAGAGGATTTGTCATATATGTAAACCTATTGCCTTTAACGGCCTATCTTTTTTCCTTTACAAGCATGGTAACTAATTCGATAATGATTAAATATAACCTCCTATAATCATATTGTTATCCCAGCTTTTTTCCAAAAAAATGTGAATAATATATCATTGTAATACTAGCTAGTTTAATACATAGTTTAATTTTTGCATATATTTGGACCAGGCTCTTCTAAGGATGCATATGCCGTTTAAAAAAATCTTCAGATCTGCCATACCCAGGGGCCCACGGCAGAGAGTGACGGCACCATTATGGTCACTGCTGCTAGAGCAGGAAGAGGTGGTTGGTAACTTATGGAAGCTTCTGTACACAAGCAGGAGATACAAACTGCTGTCTCTAAATGGAAGCAAAATCAGAACAGCAATGTATTTGGTAATAGTCTTTATTTACCTTAGCCTACATCAATCTGATGAGAATAACCCTTTAAATCCACATGCAGACACTGCTCTGGAGGGGAACAAAAGCAGTAACAAGATTGTGCAACATCCCCTGAAAGGTCAGGTTGTAAGATCTCTTATTATCAGAGCACTTTGCATTTATTTATTTCTCTTTAATAATATAAGTACTTGCATATTATACTTTTTTTTTTTATTAAATCCAATTAAAAATTGAATATACGGCACAGACTTGTCCATGCAACCAAGCATTCCCACAATGCTACCTATGTTTGAGAAGTTGTGTACTGCTCTTATTGTGGTATGTTATATTGCACAACTTGGAGATAATCCAGGAATGTTTTTTTTTTCTTACTTTTTAAATGCGATGTGTATTGATGTTTCTCTTAGACCTAGCAATTTCTACCTTGCTATTTTATAAATCCCATTTTTGCCAAGTCTCCCTATAATTGTATAGTAATGAAACCTGTACTTTGCTGAGGTTAAAGATGTCTGCAGCTATTATGATAGCCTTTTAGGATGCTCTAAATCTTCCTGAGTTGTCTCTGTGCACCATTTTTGGATGTTTTCTCAATCTGAAAATAATGGGACAAATTTCTATTGCAGTTTAGAAGTTAGGCAGTGTAAACTTAGACAGGTGGTCTAAAAATGCATCACATTTATCACGTTGACTCCTGCTGTTTGATAAACTTGGTGCATCATCAGCGCTGTCTAGTTTTTTTACACCAACTAGTTGGTTTACTTTGCAACAAAATTCTGTTTCAGATCTTTGGCACATGTTTAGTGAATTTTGATGCAGAATGTTGCATCATGACCACATGCTCTCCCTGGTAAAGCTAAGAAGACTATAAATTCTCCACGTTTTGACTTACTTTACAACACTTTTTTGCAACAACCACAATAGTAATTTTGACCCAATGTTTTTTTATTGTGATTCAAGTTCCAGATCCATATCTAAAGTTTTCCACTTAACAAGTGGAAAATTTAACAATTCCATGGAATTATAGCTGTTCAGAATTTTTTTTAATGTATAGCAATGATTTTCAGTACCCTTAAAGGGGTTTTGCCACAATCTCATTTCCTACCTCCTGCATCCAGCTCTTCAGCTCTGTGTTCTCAGAAGGGAGCGTGTGTGATTTGTTTGAATTGTATATCATGTGACCCAGCAGGATGACATCACCAGGCCTTTCCTCTCTGTAGTCAAAGAAAGGTCTGTTTATGTAAAGCATTGTGAGTAGCTGGGAGGTAAGGTTTTTGTCTCCAGGCACAAGGGTCCTAGGTTCTCTCTAGGTTTTTTTTCTCTTTATCAATGCACAGACCTTATTGAGGTTTCTTTTTTTTTATTTATTTGCACTGTTTGACTAATTACTAAGGAGTACAGAGGACAGGAGTAGAATGACTGCACCTAGAGTTTGAACACTCAGTAGCTGCCTGAAAGGAGAGCTGATGTATGAGCATGTCTGACCAGGAGTGGGGAGCTCACAGCCCTGGTCATATCCCCTGGAGATGAGCTGTAAACAATGGATCAGTAAAGGAGCAGCTAAAACAAAAACGGTGCAGAATTTTTAATAATAATGAATGGTGAAAATGTTTGTTATTTCATTTGCAAGCTTCCCATGTCAATTTTACTTCGTGGCAAAACCCCTTTAAAACCAAACAAGTGATTGTTAATATTTCAATTAATTTTTTACATCTCTTTAGATGTTTCATTTCCGTGTGGCATGGATTATTTGAGGGCTTTAAATCTAGGTCCACACACTACATTACTGCATGTGTTTTTGTGACATGTCTCATCAAAAATGCATGCATTTAAAGAGACGTGCATTTTTTTTTTTTAATTTCGGTGGTTTTGTAATTAAATCTAAATTTGGAACACAGATGAAATTTGGGTTAGAAAAATGCATGCTTTTTGAAAAATGCATGCATTTTTTGTTTGCTTCAATCATTAATGCAATTGAAAAACGCAAACAAAATACAAAGTGTGAACACAGCATATATGTTCAGACTAGAAGTAAGGTACTAGTGATGACAGTACACAACTGTTTACATGAAACATTATTGAGAAACCCAGAAAAGAAGCAACAAACCACGCGTTTACCTTTAGGAATAGTGATCTGACAACTTAAGTCAAAATCTTGCTGCAGACGATAAAATGCAACTTCCTGCAGTCGTGCACGCTCCAGGTCAGATAGACTTTGTATGGGAACTGATTTCAGACGGACAGTTCGGCCAGACATACTGTTCCATGTAAAATCACCCTAATGACAAATAAAGAAAAACATATTATTTAATATCTTATGTTACACAAAACACTACACAACTGCACAATTAAGGAAATTAGTCATGGTTGCAAAAAGGTCAGAAATATACAGAGTTGTTTATCCAAGGACTATTAATTACCTTACTATTACTTTATTTCTATTAAAAAATTTAAAATTAATTTTACATAGCATTTGTTCTCCAAAATATCTTGTGCGCTGAATAACCATGTAAGCTGTATCTTGAAGGTCTTTTCAGTTAGGGCGACATGTCCGAAAAATTGGCATTGCTGAATCAGTGCAAAGTGCACCTGAAAGTACAATCATTTTTAAAATCTGGCGACTAGTATACCCTGCATTATAAACTTAATGCGCCTAAAAGAGCGCATTGCAGCAAAAAACACGCATTGCACAATCGTGGCACATAACGTATCATTACTAGTGAATGTAAAGCCCCTATCAAGGCGCATTGCATAACGGAGGCACATAATGTATCATTGCTATTGTATGTAATGTGCCTCAAAAGGTGCATTGCGTTATGGAGGCGCACAGCATATCATCGCTACTATATTTAATTCGCCTTTTTAGGCACATTACCATATGTCGTGCCCGGCGTATAATGCGCTTAATTTTGGTATATTACAGTTCATTTAGATTGAGAATAAAGAGTATTTTTAGTGCAAAATAGACCAAAAAAACGGCGCTTGCGTATTGGGACATGTCGCCTACAGTGTTGTTGCACTACATTTGGGCTTAGTGTTATTGCACTACATTTGGTGCCAGAAGAGAACCTGTCGCACATGCAAAGTCTATACATAAGGTCCCGTTTAACACTTCTTGATATGTCCAATCAACTTCTTGATCAAAGTTTGGTGCAATGTCTGAAACAACCCATTGTACTCACTGTGAGTTTGCTAAAACCAACAGGTACAACATTGGCTTCTGTTTTTCATTAGATAAGGACCATAATTGACACCTGTTTCTTCACAGAATGAATGACCTCACTAATTGAAGTCCACACTGCTATTTATTTTCACATCCCTCTTTCATTAAATGAGTAAGTTATACCAAATTAGCATGTTATATTATGTTTTCAGACAACAATGGTAATGAAACATTCAACTGATGTTAGACTGCTATTGCTTTGCCCATAATTGTAGATAAGTATTTTTCTTTCACGTTCCTTCTTCAGATATGGGCCCACATTTACTAATGCTTGTGTGCTGGAATTGTGACTTGAACTGTGCCAGAAGTAGTTTTAGACAGATTTACAAGTTTCTAGTTTGAAAGTGCACATGGTTTTTCAGGGAAGGAGGAGTCGTCCATCCTGCCCTAAAATGACTCCAAGAGTGCGCTAAAAATCTCGCACAGAATTATGGTGAAAAATAAAACAACTAATGGTTGGTCTAAAAAGTTAAACAAGTCTATAGATGCACCAGTATGAGCCACTGTGATACATCTGATTTTTAAACTGCTTGTGTAAGTTTACGCTAATATTAAGACAACAGTAGTAAATCTATAAATCCGTAGTATCCTATGGATACAGTATTGTGTCCATTGGATTTACATACAAATGTAGCCAGTCCTTTTGTCTAGAATATTCTGTTGGAAGATTTTAAAATGCATCAATACACTTTTGGCCCCCGTATCACTTTTCACTGAAAGTATTTCTTGGATATATGACTTTGGCTGCTATGTTAAAAAGGAATGTAAAATACATTACTTGAATACTCTGTGTAATGTAAGCTAAAATGCATTTATTTTTCCTAACATCATACACATAGGCAAGATTTTCTTTAAAAATATACTCAAAATGATAATGTAAGCAATGAAACAGGCCATTTGTTTAACTGTTTACATAAAGTATGATGACTTGACAGAACTTGGATTGAGATGAGACCCACAATACATGAAAAATGATTATAGCCCTGCACAAGAGATGTTAGAAAACAGAGGCCCCTATGCACATACATAATGAGTCTATAGCAATGAATACATTTCCCGTGGTTTATGATAGAATAACATTTGCGAACCGTGCCCATGTTTTTGTATTATCAGACATTATGAATATCTGCGAAAACCATTCTGCATAGTAAGAAGTCAGGCTGTTTATCTGAGTCTTTAGGGTAAACTGGTGCCTATAAGCTTCACACCTACTAAAAGGAATCTTTACGTGAATACATACATCACTTAAAACTGAAAGGGCCACATGTATGAAAACTGTCTAGGTCTAAAACTCACTTTGTTGCCCATAGGAACCAATCAGAGCGCCCCTCACATTTTTCCAGAGCCCTATATGAAATGAAAGGGGCACTCTGGTTGCTATGTGCAACAAAATGAGTTTTAGACCTAGACAGTTTTCATACATGTGGCCCCAAGACTTTCTTTGTTGCTCGTAGCAACTAATCAGAACTCTCCTTTCATTTTTTTCAGAGCACTATATGAAAGAAACTGGGGCTCTGATTGGTTGCTATGGGCAATAAAGGAAGTCTTAGACCTAGTCAGTTTTCATACATGAAGCCCAAAGTGTATGCAATACAGTGGGACAAATGGATACACAAATTGAACTTTCATATATCATGTTCCCCTGCGAAATACAGGAACAGATTAAATTATTGTTGTGCAGGAATCAAGCAAAACCAAAGGAGTCTGAGTTGCAACTTTTCTCTGTTGGACAAGATCCATGGATGGGAAAGCAGGATTGTGCCGAAGAAGAGTCAGTTGAGTGGCACACAGAAGGACATAGTTAACACTGACTCCTTAGGAGTTAGGTATCTCTAATTCAAATATTTAATTCAGATAGATGTGGGCACCCTTCTTTGGGTGTTGGCTGGGTGCCTAAGTCCTTTAACAGTGGCTTACACATGCCACCTCAATATCAATACTCCTGCTGCATTTTGAATTGAATGCAATACTTTAGCAAAATAGGCCGAACTGGATGGACATCTTGTCTTTTTTTCAGCCTTACAAACTATGTAACTATGAACATAAAAAAAGGCTAAAACACCTGGCATTGCAAACAATGCCAGACATAGACTAATATTACAAATAAACATTTGTTCTAAATAATTACGAAAATCATCCAAGAATGTATTACAATGTGTCATTACAGATATACAGCCTTCCCAGAAAACAGTCATGTCAAGTCATCTATTGAGGTGTCAGAAGATAACACTGGTGGGCAATCCAATAATGTGAGCCAGGAACTTTACTTATGTAGCAAGCGAGAATGAACTCCTCTGATGTAGGAAGTATGGTAAACAATGACCACTTGTGGTGTATTCTAAATGAGAAACAATGTGCCTGCTCCCGATAAAATGTCCATTATTATAAATCCATAAAAATAGAACACGAAACATAGGGTGCGATACCTACTGATGTGTTGCAGGCAAACATGCCCTTAGTCATAACACAAACGGATATGAGCACACACCAATTAAAAATACATCTCAGCCAATGACATAAGAAGAATTTTATTTTTTTCACAGGAGACATATCGATTGATATTGACATTGACATTTTTGTGATTCATTTTATAGACTATTAAATTATAATTAATGTTTATCTGTCTGTGTGTTTGCCTCACTCGAATGATTGTAACATTTTCAATAAAGTGTTATTTTTTTAATTTTTCAAGACAAAATGTGTTTGGAAAAGCCAGTCGTTTCCTGATATGTTGACATAACAGTGTAGATGAAGACTGTTTTTGCTCTCCAAGCATATACTCGTCAGTACTTAATTCTGCAATTTATAGATAGATATAGCACATTATGTAGTGTGATGTTTTAATTGTAACTCCAATCCTAACCCTATATTGAAGTCAGAGTAATTATACCTTTTTGGGATGGGTCCAGCAGTTCTGTCACTCCAATGTCACTTTCACTCTGATGCCACTTACGGTTCCATGGCACATTAGACTAGAAATGACAATATAGGGGAAGTGATGTCAGAGTGATGACGTAGATAGACCAGGAAACATAGCGGAGAGGTAAGTTAACCCGAAAAACCCATCTAAGGATTAGAGTTGTGGTCAGAGTTAGGGAGAGAGTAACAAAATGAGGGGTTCAGGTCTCACTGAACCCATTTTTTTTTACAAGTTTGGTTGAACAAGTGTTGAACCAAACAAAGAAACATTTGCATAAAATAATAGTATATAACTTCTGATTCACTACATATCTTATACTGTTACATGGATACATCTTCACAGAGGCATTTACTTAGCTTTCTGCTGGTTGCCATAACCTGCAAAGCTCAACTCCTATACTGGCACAACTTACTTTTGCTATTGTAGTGTTGTTGAACTATTTATGCAGAATATATTGTGGCAGAGTGACCTTGTGCAGTTGCAGGTTTCTGCCACTAGGTGGAATTCAGCAGGATACCTGCTACAGACGTGCCACCGAAACCTGGGTTCGGTGGGGGAAGGAAACTATTTTGTGTCAGTAACCATAGGTTACTGACACAGGTAGCTATTATGGCTGCCTTGCAGCCAGGTATAGGTTTCCTTTCCCAGAATGGTCATAGTGTTGGGTGGGAGGCCGTCCCCATGTTTCAGTTCCAGGTCTTATTAGGCCTATTAAAAGGCTGGTACTCCAGCTGAGCAGGGGGTGTGGTTGCTACCTGGTTGTTTGGGAAGAGAGCTCTGGCCCCCAGAGGCTATAGGGAAGCCTGGTACACAGTGAGGACACTGTAATTTTGAGGTGCTGTGCAATAGGCTCAGACCTCTGGACAGAGAGGGTTTCTGTAGTGAGTTAGTGGCCAGACGGCCGAGGATTTATTTTTATGTGTTTTGTTTCGTTTTTCTGTAAACTGTGTGCCTCATAAAGCTGGCTGAGGCCAGTTTGAAATATTCCCCTGTGTTGGAAGATCTGTCTGCCATTACCATTTTACCAAGGACGGGGATCCAAAAGCCATGTGGGAACCCCCAAGACGGACCAAGATGGCGTCTATGAGCTAAGTGGCTGCTTACAATATCTACAGGTAAACTAGTTTAAATGAACTCTTTGACTTTTCCACTGGTTTTCATGCTTTGTTTAAATAAATGGCATGTCTTTCAAGTTATCAAAATTCTGAGCAAAAGGCAGTTGAGAAAGATTTTATTTCATATAAGAAAGTGAGCTTGAAGAAAGGATTGCAGTGTTACCTTCTCCATGACAACATGAAATTTAGGTCAAACATGAAACTGATCAAACATCAATAATGAAAACAATAACAACTGCATTGTGAGGAAAATTCACTCATGACAGTCATCTCTCCTTCAATTTCATAACTAGTTAGTTCTCACAGATGGCCCTAGCCCCAGGAAAGCTCAATTTACACGTAAATCAGTCCAGCTAAGACCCATTATAAATGCCCTTCTATAGGAAGCTAGCACAGCAGGAGAGGTTGACCCATCAAAAGGATCCTCATTTCCATTAATTGGCACCTAAGACACATGTCCACTCTCAACCCCAGCTTCAAAGACTTGACCAAAATGCTCCTAGCTGCAGTGGCCTCGATATTTCATAAAGATTTATAGGCGATCCGCTCGTAACTGGTCTATGGCGGTTTCATATCTTAAAACATGGAACTCCCCGTACACATAGCCATCACTACCACATTTTCACAATGTAGGGGGACCAAGAAATCGAGAACTGGACTTAGGGAGTCCATAGGATAGGGGTGTATGATATCCGGGCGTAGCTTAGGTCCAGCCGGTTCTGATGATGCCACCGGCTCGGTTGTGTGCCACTGCCCTGCCACGTTATGGTCCATTTGGTTTTTCTGTCAGGAATTGCATGGCTAGAATGGGAGGAGTTCATAGACCTTCGCAGGGGGGTGGGGGAGTGTAGTGGGCTGCCACGTGGGCTGTTCCATTACAGATATAAGCAGGAGCCCCAGGTGGGGCCAGTCGTTGCATTCAGGAGGGAGGTACCTGACATCATTCCAGCATTCCAAAAGCATCCACGCAGCGCAGGGCCGCATCCACCTCCCATGCGGGCCCAGTACCAAGCAATTCTCAGGTAACTGGACACATTTTACTGCCTTTGAATTGTAACCATACTTATATTTGCACCTGACTCTTATCTGTATATTATCATTTGGTATATTTTTTTCTAGTGTGCCTTCCAAGACTAATTAAATCTATAAACTTTAATCTGATTTAATCTGTCTTGCTCATCGGCCTCACACGCCTATTACTTGGTCTATAGTATATAGCTACCCCAAGGCTAGTTCCTGGCCCTGTTATAAGTCGGTAACGGACCAGTCTTATAACCAAACGAGAGAACTGGTGGCAGCTTATTTGTCTGGCAGAACTTTGTTTAACCAGTGTTGGTAAACAAATCTCTCCCAGCCGATCAGGATTCTGGACGAGTAGTGTGTTGTCTCGTCCTCCCTGGGTCTCCCTGTGCCCGTGTGGACATCTGCCTGACCTTGTGTACCCCTAGGGGGCAGCGCAACGTCACCATACACCCCAAGTCAGGCCGTCCACCCTCGAGTGGGACGGCGGGGCGGACTGTTCCTTACATGCATATTTATCTTTGAAAATAACTTCTGATTTCTCAGCTAATGACCCAGATGTAAACTTATACATATGTTCAAGTGCATGATTTATATTATTAGGCCTTCATTTGAGCAGCAGTTCACTATTACTTCTAATGCTGAGTATAGACTAATAGGTAATCTATAAGCATAAGAAAGTTGTCACGGTGCAGGCCGCGGCTGCTGTTTCGGACCGCGGTCATACCCATGCCTCTGTTATGGCTGCTGTGCTTTACTTACCTGTCCAGGCTCCTGTCTCTGTTCCGTCAGCGTTCCCCGCCGCCCAGCATTACTCACCAGCTCATGCTCCTGTTCCAGCTTGTGTCTGTCCGCTCTGGCTACCGCGCCATGTGTGCACGGCAGTGCACGAGCATTTAAAGGGATAGTGTCCCAATTTCCTGTCTGTGACCTGTGACCCCTGGCTATATAAGGAACTTCCTGCCCTTGCTCCAGCGTCAGTTCATTGTTGTTGTCCTACATAGAGCTTGACCTCTGCTGTTGTATCGCTGCTGATTATATGTGCATTACCAGTACGGTACCTGGTCGCTGTACCAGTCCGCTGTATATCTGCTGTATATCTGTTGCTGTACCAAGACCACTACTGTCCTGGGACTGTGCTACCCACCTACGGCTACACCTGCGGTGTGCTGTTATCCATGCCTGCAACTGCTATCCTGTTCTGCACTTCGGTTACCTCTGCGAGTTACACTATCTATACTCACTGGGGTCCAGAGGATCCGCCACATACCGGCGATCCACCAAAAATATTGTCAACTTTTCCTGTTGATAAATGTTATCTTTTGATACTCCAGTACAGTCTGTTCAGATAGGGTTGTCTAATTATTGTAGTAAATACAACCCTAAAAAAGCATACAGAAATTACTATGGAATCTTTATTATTCCTTATGGAAGTAAGAAGTGCTGTCCGCTTACTACAACTTTAAACACGGTTGACAGTTTATGCAAACTTGATGAAGAATCTACATGGTAAACGTTTGGACAGGTGCCTAGGTAGAACTTAAGAACATAGGCTGTGTTAGGCAAAGTACATCTATAGATGTAAAATTAGATATGTTGTAATACAGGTCGATAAGGGCCCTTCAATATAATGCTGGGTCCTGACTAGCTTGTTCCAATGCTGATGCCTCTCCCAGATGTCCTGTGCCAGCTGGCGGTCTGTACAAGGAGAAACAATTCTCACCAATAGTTTTACCTTAAATCAGATCTCATTACAAGGATCTTTTAGAGCTCTTTTCCTGTGTGTCTCAATTAGAGCCTGTTCTAATCATTGAAAGTACAGGCTCTATTTACAGTATTTAGTATGAGAAACTGACCGGCTATTGCAATGAATCCAAATGACTGTGCTTTAAAATTGGACCATAGATGTAACAAAGTTTATTTAGCAGTGGTATCTTACTGCCCTCTGTTATTTGTTAGGGGCCGTTTACACGGCAGTGGACAAATACCGGCCGGTTTACCGGCCGGTATTTGTCCGGTTTTGCGGCCGTCCCCACGGCCGCGGGGGTGGGGCGGCTTTTCTCCGCGATGAGTAGAGAACAGCCCTCCCCCCTCCCATTGAGATGCACCTGTTCCGTCCAGAAACCGGACGGAAGATTGTGCATGTTCAATGTTTTGTCGCCGGTCCGCCGGCGACAAAATCGCCGGGCGGAAAACCCGTGCAGTGGGGACTGCTGCACGGGTTTTCCATAGAGCACAATTGTGCTCACTTTCGGCCGGTTTTTCAGGCGGTCTGAAAAACCGCAAACCGGCTGAAAAACCGTCCGAAAACCCGTGCAGTGGGGACATGCCCTTAGAGTTCAACAAAAGTTGAGACATCTTTCTGTACCACAGTATTATAATGCATTAATTGTCAAGTTAAGCTTTATCAGCTATTTCAACCTTCATACATTTTTATTAATTTTCATCTGAGGGAAGCCCTGAAACCCTTTTTGGGGAACCTGCAGTCCTAGGAACAAAGCTGGAGGAACACTGTGTTATGGCATAGTTTTTATGCAACCAATTAATATTTAGTTTATTTATATATTGAACAGTAATTAATTAGTAGAAATAGTCAATAACATGATATATTAAATGTTTTAAATATTTTTAAAATTCATTTAAAGGGGTTTTCTCACTACAGTAATTAGCTTTTGACATGTAAATGAAGACTATACCAAATACATTGCTCTTTTGATTTTGCTTTGGTCAGGAGATGAAGATTTTATCATCTCTTAGGGCGCATTCACACGGCAAGGGACAAATACCGGTCGGTTTATCCGACCAGTATTTGTCCTGTTTTGCAGCCATCCCCACCGGCGCTGTAGATATCACTGCTGTAGAGCCACCCACAGCCTCACCAGTCTAAAACTGGCTGTGGAAATTGCATGGTGAGAAATCCTATTTAAGTTATTGTTATTCTTTGTAACAGTCCAGTCTCAAATCAAAGCAGAGACTAATAAAGTTTATTTTATAAATTATATTTGGAAGTTGTGTCTGGATTGGGGTGAACCTTCTATTTGTGGAACAATATTTGAAAATATTTTAAGCCATAGCTTTCGTTTTTAGTTCTAACAAACTCACTCAGCAGTTGGAAATAGTTGAAAACCAGATCCAAGTTATGAAATCTGTTCTAACAATGCCATGCGTGTAGAACACTGTGACGCTGACATCACATGTAATGCAGAAAAGCAGACTCTCTTTGTTCTTTATCATTTATTTGTTTGTTATTGATTATTTTGTATCTATTAGAATGTTGGTATTCAGAAGAATCAATGTCTACAAATAACTTTTTTTTTTATTAAAAAGCATATACATCGGGGCTCATTTTTCTATTTTTAAATGAGATGTCTGTGTGGTTTGCTAAAGTAGCTTATTGGAAATCCCACCTGAGAATGCATTTAATGAAGAAAGCCATGTCTTTTTGTAATTGCTTTTTATTTTCACTCTTACTATCCCTTCATGGGGTATTATATAAAATCTATAAACTGATCAGAAATAACATTGAAACTACCTGCCTAATAATGTTTAGGCCACCAAAACAGATCAAGGCATGGACTAACCAGCAGACGCTGCCTCTGCCAGCATCTACAGCGTTTAACCACGTCATCAATCCAGTTATCTAGTTATCCATTCTTAGACCAGGTTTGATAGGTACTAGCCAGAGCATACCCCCTACAAGACCTGCCATTTTAATGATGCTATGCCCATGTTATCTAGCTATCAAATCTAGCCTTTGTCAGAAGTGCTTAGATCCTTATGTTTTCCCATCTTTACCACTTTCAATACATACACTTCACAAACTAATGAATGTGTTGGTACTAAAACCAGAAAATGGCAGCTATGTCAGATCCATTTTCATACAGATACCAGTCCAACTAACAAGCACCAAATGAGAACCTATGCTTTGGAGAACTGATAATATCCAATTAAATCATTAAGCAATCATTGACTCTCCTAAAAATCTGTACAATATTGGAACATTGTTGAAGCCATTTCAGCTGATTAAAGAGGAGGGGGTGTCTTAAATACATGATTACCTTTATCATTTCTTTACAACAAGTAACTACAGTACCAGCTGTTAAGGACCTGTCATAATGGAAGGGGACTACCCATGTAAGGACTTTTTCCATCAAGCTATTTCACAGAACCTGCTCTCCACATCTGCTTCAGTCTTCCACTTTCTGGCCAGACTGGGGGTGGTTCTGTAGCACCTGGCAAATGGCTGTCCCCATGACTACTCTACCTGTTTGTTTTGTTTTGCACTAAGATTCATCTCCTAATGCAATTATAGAGAACTCAATGATCTCCAATGGACGTATCACAGGTTCTATATGTATATATATATTTGTTTTGGGCTGAGATAATTTGTGTTAAACAATGATAGATATATCAAGGAATTGTTTGGTTTAAATAAGCCACGCTTGCGTTTGTGTTATATGTTTCTGTAGCAGTGACTGAAATTTCAGCTCTGCTAGATCCTTCTCCTAACTATAACTGTAAGAGGGACATTGATGATGGAGGGATCTTAAAAGTAAAATAACATTGTCCAGCCAGAATATCAGACTATAAATGTGAGCTAGCAATGCAGAGGAAGCTGCCAAGATGAGAAGAGTGATTATTCTATATTCACACTCATCTGTGTGTACACGTAGAAAGATAGATGTCACTCTGCAGTTCTCTCTCTGTTTAGTAACTAAAGAGTTTTTCTCAGTGGGAAGACAAATATCAGAGAGTGAGAAGCAAGCTTAAATCTTCTGATAAGACACAACAAAGAGTGACCTCAACATCACGGTCACTGCTAGAGCACAGAGAAGTGGTCAGTAACTAAGAAAGCTTGTGTACACGAGCAGGAGATAAGATCTTCTCTGACTCTTAAATGAAGCAAAATTGGAGCAGCAATGTATTTGATAATAATCTTTATTTCCCTTTGCCTACATGTTTAAGGCTAAACAATAAAACGGGAATATACAGTTAAAGGTGCACCATTATCTATATACTTGCATGAAAATTATTTAGGTTAGTTTTAATCTTTTAAGTTAATAATGCACATTTACTATGGGACGTTTAGAAGGACCACTATCCTCAATAAGACACAGTTTATAGTAATGTTAAACATAAGCTAGAGGAGAACACTTATCGGGCTTGTTTAGATTGCATTTTGTGCAAACTTAATTTATACAGCTTTATTATTTAAGCTGCAGATGTTATCTTAGTCGCTTTCCATAAGAAGACCTTTAGCAGACCCCACACAGTACACACGTGGGTGGTCAAACTACAAAGATAAGGCAGCTCTGATGCTTTGCCCAGCAAACACATTTATTATGCATCTAAACTCACATTGGATAATATCCCTACAAATATGTTAAATAAAGGCACAACAATGACTACCAATAAAATTCTGTAGCTCAAAGTATTTTTGGTGATGTATAGGCATATATTATGGAAGATTGGAAACAACTTATAACTCTACTTGTCCAAGTAAATTGGCTTTTGTAAGTCCCTTGAAAGGTATGAGCTATGTGAATAAGAACATAACTCAGATCTCTAGTAACTCACACATGTTTGCATTAGTTATTGGGCAGTAATATACATATGTGCATAGGCTGGTGCTATTGCTAAGCATACACTGACAAGGGTACGACCTATTCCTAGAATGCAAAGGGTAAGTCCCACCTAGGTATATTTGTTCACGATTAGCTGCTTGCTGTACTTTATGGACGGGCGCCAAAAGAATGTTATGTAAATATTTCAAAAATATTTGCTTCATGACATTTGCTAGATGAAGGACTACTTTTTAATAAGGAGGTCCATGTCATATACACAGGATGTCAAAAGGAAGGGAGAAGCTCAGTGTGTACTTTTAGTGGTTTTAGGAAATAATCATACTAACATACAACCTGAAAGTGAAATTTAGCTACAGATAATTCCATGTGAAGGGTTGTACAGCTTAGAGAATCTATTTAGTAAATGGAGGGGGGATTCTGCTTAGGATTCTCATTTGGTCCAGGTGAAAAGCAATTGCAAAAAGCATCTCTCACTCTGAAGGATCGTCATGTCCTGTGTTACAAATATATTCCATTAATATAAGTAATCAGTGGAATACTTATTTTTGCCTGTGGTGGCGCTGCAAGGAAACCGTACACTCATCGTCAGCTTTGATTGCTGAAGAGGGGACTCTTAAGGGGTTATATTTTCCAGAGTGAATAAACCTATAATTAATTATGGAAAGAATCTGTGCAGTCATCACCCATAGCGGGTCTCAGATAGGACTTAACCTCTCAGATGCCAAGGACAATAGCAACTGCAGCATCAAAATGATTAAGCAGAGGGAGTAGTCTTCTTTTGTCGCTGTGGGTGATGTGTTTCTATGGCCAAAGACTAAAGAAGACCCCAAATCAGTCATCTGTGTTTGCTTATAAAAACCTGGAGCAGCAAATTAATTCCTGAAATGCTTTATGGCAAAAATAAAAGTACAGAATCTTCAATGAAGGCTCTGAACAGAATGTCAGACACAAATGTGAACCAGCCTTTCATGTCACTATAAATCAGGAACATTCTCTGACATATACTGCAGATAGAAAGCATACCGTGGCATATATTACCTGTATACAGTACCCTTTCAAGTACAGTTGAGCAAACAGTTACGGAGGTAGTAAATTTTAACTTATCAGTGTTATCTTACTGCACCATGTTATCTTTTCTTAGATCACAACAAAAGGCACTGGAAAGCACTTAAAGGGGTTTTGCCACCATGTAATGTTGACGTGGGAACCTCCAAAATGGGTATTTAATCACTTTTCTAAATATATGTGATTACAAAAAGTGAAGACTCTGAGAGCTACAGCATTTCTCAATCCCCCTTAGTTACCTGAAAGCTTCCACTAGACACGACCCAGGAGCTGACAGGCCACGCTTGCGTGAAACACTTCTTATCTGATGACAGGCAAAATGAATGCACTTCTAAGGCACCGGGTAAAAAGTACAGTCTATGAGGCGGTGTCTTGCTGTATTGAGAATCCACTGTTGTACTGTTTATTATTTCACTTAAGTTTTGAGATGCTCCCTTATTCCTCACTCCTTACTCACCCCCTCCCTCTCAGCCCTGCAGCCTTCATGACTCAGCGTGATTTGTTGACATTCTCCCTGTGCTGATAAGGAAGGTAAGAAACTTGCGTCCTGGCAAATCCCCTTTAAGGATGAGGAAACTGTCTGTGCCACATTATCATAGTGCATTAATTGTCAAGGTAAAGAAGTATTCCTAAATCATTAATTAGCTTTAAACATGTAGGCAGTGGTAAATATACTGTAGATTATTACCCAATACAAGATGTTCTGATTTTGCTTTATTTCTGAGTTAGGGCTTGTCCCTACGGGTGAAAACTTTTAAAATGGGCCTCTATGGAAACCAGCGCAGCAGTCCCCACTGCACGCTGGCGGCCCGAAAAACATAGAACATGTTCATTCTTCCGGCTGGATGATCGGTATTTGTACTGTGTCGTGTAAACAGCCCCTTAGAGGAGTTCTTATCTCATGCTTGTTTACTCAAGCATTTCCATGTATGGACCCCCTCTCCCTGCTCTAGCAGTGACCAGTCTAGTAATATCACTCCCTGCTATGTTTTATCAACAGGATGAACCTTGCTCCATAGTTCCTGCTTTGATCTTTCTACTGTGAAAAACTTTTACTCTTAGGGTGTGTTCTCACTGCACAGGACAAATACCGGTCGGTTTGCCAGCCGGTATTTGTCCTGTTTTGCGGCCGTCCCCACGGCTGTGGGGGGGGCGGCGGCTTTTCTCCGCGATGAGCGGAGAAAAACCCTCCTCCTTTACATTGAGAAGCACAGATTCCGTCCGGAAACCGGACGGAGATTGTGCTTACACAATGTTTTGCGGGCGTAAAAACCGCCGGACAAATAAACCCGTGCAGTAGGGACTGCTGCACGGGTTTTCCATAGAGGGCCATTGTGCTAATTTTCGGCCGGTTTTTCAGGCGGTCTGAAAAACCGCAAACCGGCTGAAATACCGGCCGAAAACCCATGCCGTGGGGACATGCCCTTAGAGTTCTGAGAGCAGCCTTGTAACATCCTGTCAGATCTGCAGAGCACCTAGTTATATAACTGCATCAAAGATAACAGTCTCTCAGCAGCTAACAATGTGTCTTGGCAACATGTACGTTTTTCTCTCACTAGAATCTTCGTCTCATGATAAATACAGCTCTGCTAGATCACATTTCTAGCCAGAAAATCCTACTTAGACAGTGTCATTGCTTTTCACAACCCCTCCATCAGTAATGTCCCTGTTAGACATTACTTAGGAATAGGAGCTAGTAGAGCTGAAATATCAGTTACTGTTGTGGATCCACCCAAGATCTGCACAGAAAGTGTGAGCTCGAAGAGGCTATGAGGATATAAAACAGCTAGATAGGACAACCTCTATAATCTTTACTACATCTGCATTCTGAGGAAAGACCAAAATGACACTCTTGGCCTTCACCTGGTAAAAGGAGCCCTTAAAGCCCAAACGTATAGGTGCTCACACACATACCCAGATAAAAGTAGATTGATAGTTATTAACCTCTGAATGAGTGATCTGGTAAATGCTGGTTTCAGAAGAGGCAGCTGGACACATTGAAGTCTATTTTAGCTATTATATTGTCAGGACTGTCAGAGACACACACTAAGACACAGACAAGTGAGGCCCTGACACTGGTCCCAGCCTCTGTCCCTGACTTTTGGGTGAACCTGACTCCTTAATAGGCCGGCCCTAACCAGAAGACTACACTGAGCCACGTGAGACACAGACAGAGACAAACAAACACAGAACAAGTAAGAATAGTGGGACGGTCCTAGTAGGCAACGATAGGGCAGCGCAGTACAAAATCGAAAGACCAACAGTAACTGGGAAAAACAAGCAGAGTCAGAGTAACACAGGAGATCCAAAGAGAGACAGGCGAACTATGGGGACAGAGCCAATATAGCAGGCAGAGGAAGGAGGAAGCAGTGGCTATAAATAGGAAAGGGGAGGAAGAAGAGCACAAATGATAGGAAGCAGAAACTGTCAATCACCAGAAAGCATATTAACCCCTAGGCGTGCTGAAGGATTCCTGGCCACGGGCGTTGGCCAGAAATCAATTAGGATCCCAAGTCTAGGAACATAGTTCACACAGGAAAAAAGCCAAGCTGCAGTTATGGTCGCAGCGGCCGTGGCCAGCGACCAGGGCCAGATGCCGCGAACGTGACATATATTCAGTCAATAACACTGGACAATGTTTTTAAAAACGTTCTGGAAACATTCTGAGAATATTCTTTACCTGAAAGAGCATTTGTGGATGAAAGTTATGTCGTCCAAATATATATAAAAAAAATTCAAACACAACTGACTTCTTTTCAGACAATGACAATGTATCACCAGTCAGATCAAATGACCATTTTGGCTTTAATAATCTGTTTTTGTCAACTTTAATGTAAAGTGTATGGGTACCTTTATGCTCACACGGAGTGCAAGGAGCCTTGATCATACTAGCCCTCCTTTGTTTTGTTAATGTGAACACATTCCTCATTTGTTTAGCTGTAAGCACTATCACATTTTTTTCCACATAATGTTCTTCAAACACTCTCATGTGTAGATTAATAACAGTTTCCGATTAGCAAAAATAATTTACTCCAAATGGCATGAGATTTATTAGCACTGCTAGACCTGCTATAGTTACTATTAGTCTTGTGGTTGTGAGATGTGTGTGGTCCTAACACTCCTACAGCTATGAGATCATAGCACCAAACTTGTAAAATGGAGCAACGGATAAAAGATGGGCATAGCTTTTCTTTCCGTACTATCAATAGTAAACTCTTTAGCCGAGGAGATCGGCCCGGAGCATTCCTGTGGCTGGATGTTCTTTGATGATGATTTAATTGGTATTGTAAACCAATGAGTTCAACGTAAGTGCAATATACACCAAGTTACTTCCAAACATTAAGAATGTTCTCTGAAAAGAAACATTCTCATTTACTCCAGCCAAAATCCTATACTCACTCCTTACCTAAAGCTTTCAGCCAAACTTGTTTCTGCTCTTTTCTTTCGCAATTGTAACGTGACTGAATATGTTTATACACAAATTACAGGCCATTCTATTCTTTAGGGAATGTCAGTGAGGATTGGCAATGTGTAATTATGTTATACTATAATGTACCATGCATTCAACTTGATTAATTACATTTAATAATGGATACGTGAGATATTGCTTTTTTTTTATGTTGAAGCTTTTTTTAATTTTTGTGGGGTTTTTTTCCTAAACTTCCCTGGGGCTGCCATATTGGATGCATACATTTCCTTCCAGTGTTGACTGTACAAACAGTACATCAATATGTGCATGCTTTATGGCACGATATTGCATAAATGCCCACATGGAGACTAAAGACTTCTAGTGCAATAATTACAAATATTGCACTAATATTTATTCATCGTTCACCTCACCTCAGATTTTATTGTTACAACGAGTCACAGTAGATTTCGTTGACTAGACCTTTACAAACAACAAAATCCAGGCTACAAACCAATGGAAAACTGTGGCTCTTCTTGAAAATAACCATTCACTCAAAGTCCTTATGTAATATGACACAGCTTGAGCAGTGTGTACAAAACATAAAAATGAAAAAAAAAAAACAATTTTACAAAATTTTTTAGTACATAAATACAAAAATCATATCACATAATACAAAGCAAAAAACAAATCCAGTACACAGAACATAATAAACCATTGCATAAAATAAACAACACTGGTCCAGCCCAACACTAATTTTCCAACACAAATACCATCTATATACAATATTCACAATTCAAATTTTTTGAAATTGTGTGTAGAAAGACACTAAAACTAAGGACCGCATGTATGAAAACTGTCTAGGTCTAAAACTCACTTTGTTGCCCATAGCAACCAATCAGAGTGCCCCTCTCATTTCATACAGTGCTCTGGACAAATTAAAGAATCACTCTGGTTGCTATGGGCAACAAAGTGAGTTTTAGAATATCAATTCAAAAACTGATCTAAACATGAGTAAGTTAAACAGTAAATTGGAATTCATTACCAAAGTGGTGGATATGTCACCAAGGAGGGTATTAGCCTCCTTGGTGACATATCCACCACTTTGGTAATGAATTGAAATATAGGTTGGTTTTTTTTTTTTTGGTTTGGTGCATTTTTGTATTTTTGTTCACTTGATCTGTTATGTGTATATTTATTATGCATGTTTCCAATTTACTGTTTGTTCACTTTGGGTGAGGGATGTGTCACCAATATTTGTATTGGGAGGTATTTTGTGTTTTTAAATGTTTTTAAGGTTGTTTCAGTAGTGATAGCTGAATTTTTTGTATTTATAATGTATTTTTTTGGAATAAAAATCTTTATATGGTAATTATTGGAGAGTCATTATACTTCATATTGGCACAAAGTGAGTTTTAGACCTAGAAAGTTTTTATACATGTGGCCCTAAATTATTATTTCACTCAGATCTTCACAACTTGGCGAGTCAAAAGTGCAAGTCAAAATTTCCTAGGAATGCCCATAAACCGCCTGAAAATGTGCTCAGACCACCCTGGAACACCCTTAAGCTGGCAGGGAATGCCCCCAAACCAGCCAGGATTGCCCTTGGACCACATGGGAATGACCATTTTGGGGATGGAATGGGGTTTGAGTAAGCTCCACTCCTTACGGTCCAGTTTGAAGGCCACCAAAAATTCTTTGGCGAGCTGCAAGCGGCTCAGTAGGTCGTATCCTGTGAAGTCCTGATTTAACTATACTAAATGGAAAAAACTGTCATGTCCTCATATGAAAAGCTGCTAAAGAGCTATCCATTCACAAATTCATAGTGGTTGTCCAAGTAATATTTTTTTCTAAACTTTAAGTTTCTGCCTAATTAACAAACATTCGTACTCACCTTTTTATTTACCTCCATTTTTGCATTGCAGTTACCAGAAGTCTCCCCTGGTGTCTAACATCTTCCTGCCGTAAACAGCAAATGATGGCTACAGCCATTCCGTGGCTTCAGTAGTCACGTTCCTTTGTCATCAGGAAGTGAACGACTCATGAGCAGTGATGCCAACTAAATGCCGTGTGATTGCTGAAGCTACTGAAAGGGATTAATAGACAATGGGGGAGACCACCAGCAACTGCAGTAAATACGTGGTTGAGTATCAATTTTTCTCTAGCTTACGTTTTTTGAAGAAAATTACATGGACGGCCCCTTTGATTGCTGTAGTGCATGTAATGTATAAATGTATATTTATACATTTACTTGTTGTAGGTTTAATAACTGTAATGTCTATATGTCTTTATTGAAATATTTTACTTCAGTCTGACCTGAAAGTCTTTTTTATGTTTGTCAGTGTCTAAAATATCAGCTTTAATCCACCCAGATATTATGTTGTTACACAGTAACATATGAGAAATTCCAGTGGTGTGGATCTTCTTTATACAGAGCTGAACATCTTAAATTTCTCTAAGGAGACCCCTCCACTTCAGGAGCAATTTATCGTTGGGAAAACAAAAGATTTGGGCTGAAATATAAGCTCTCCAAAGAATTTATCCCCTTGGGTGTATTATCTAACTGCAATCTGCACAAGATTTATTGTCTATGGCCAGCCTTACTGGTAAGTGCAGTTATAATAGACCAGCAACCTCTGATGTCGAGATTGTAAAGTAAAAATATGCAAATGATTAGTACAATACAAGGGGCACTGTGAAGGTTTTTACTTTCCAGGAATGTTCTTCTTTCTAACAGTCTCAACAGTTAAACTCCATCTTCCGGTAAAGCTGGTATATGGAGAGCCAGAAAATGGAGACATACAGCCTTTCAAAGAGAATGAAGAAAGGCTTTAATGTAAATAACACCTAAGGGCATGTCCCCACGACACAGAGCAAATGTGCTCTGTTTTGGGGCCGTGTGCACGGCTGCAGGGGGACGACTTTTCTCCTGCGGTTTGTGGAGAAAAGCCCTCCCCCTTCACATTGACTTTGTTCATATTCCGCCTGAAAACCGGGCAGAAGAATGAACATGTTCTATGTTTTTCGGACCTCCGGCAGTCTAAAAAATCGTACGGCGGAAAGTCCGTGCAGTGGGGACCGCTGCACGGGTTTTCCATAGAGGTCCATGTAAAGTTTCTCAGCCCGTCTACAAAACCAAAAACTGTCGGTAAAACCAGCTGAAAAACCAGTCGTGGGGACATCCCTAAACCTTATCCGAAATAAAGTAATTTTAGGTACAGTAAAGAAGAATAATCAGGGTGTTAGGGTGCTGCGGAAGTAGATGAAAGGGTATATGAGGAAATTAAAAAAGGTAAAGAAAGAAAGAGAGATGGGGTTTAAAGAAAGAGCCCAGAAAAAGGGCAGTACATGAGAAAAGATGGAGAAATGGAAATGTGGATAGGATGGATGATATTATGAGGAGGGAACGTAGATCCCAGAACCAGGGCGCAAGGGCGAGTGGAGGAGCGAGCAGGTGAGAAAAGGAAGGCTGAGAAACTGATAGGTTGGAATGGGTAAAGTTGCGCCCTGCACATAGGTAGTATAAGGTTTTTTTCAAAAGAGAGTCATCTTCAGAAAGTGATCATGAGAGCGTCCAATGGTGGCATGCAGCCTTCCCACAAGAACCTCCAGCTTTCACTGCTGTGGAAATCCTTGCCAGTCCCCAAAGCAAACTTTTATAATATATATATATATATATATATATATATATATATATATATATATATATATTAATATATCTCCTTGCTTTGCTGGTGAAAATTACGCAGTACTGTCTGAGCGGCAGGTTATCCACCTATATGTAAACTACCCCTTATTTTATGAAACATGGTTGAACCATTGTGTAAAGCAAGCACCTTTCGTTCTCCCTCTAGACCCATATAGATTGAAAGCTCTTGTGAGCAGAGCCCTCTCACCTTGAGCCACATGTATGAAAACTGTTTAGGGTCTCGTTCACACGGCTTATTCTGCCCGCGGATTGGCGCCTTTACTGCGCGCCAATTTGCGCTTTTAGTACGGCGCCAATCCGCGGCAGCAATTACGGTAATCCACTGCCCTCATAGAGAACAGTGGAATCCGTCGCTCCTCCCCGCTCGACGAATCCGCCACGGGGGGAGAAAGTGACATGCACATTATTTACGACGCGGACACGCCGTAGATAATGCAGTGTCTATGGGGACGGGAGCGGCGCCCCCGCCGCGCTCCGGCCCCGCCCCCATCCCGCCCCTTATTCACGGCGGATTTGTGAGCTCAATACGGCTCACAAATCCGTCGGGAATAAGCTGTGTGAACACGGCCTAGGTCTAAAACTCACTTTTTTGCCCATAGTAACCTATTGGCAAAAAAGTGAGTATTAGACCTAAACAGTTTCCATACATGTGGCCCCTTGTGTTTGATCTGTAAGTAGCTTTATGTAATGTTTGGTTTTTGTCTGTACTTATACCCTCTACATTGTAAGGTGCTGGCTCTATATAAATAAAGATTATTATTTTTATTATTATTTGCAACAAACTTCCCAGACTGAACCTGGTCTAACAGGATCTATGACTTAGTAAAATAAACATGTACATATAAAAAACATGTAATAAAATGTATTGCAGGAAACAATATTCTAAATATTCTAAATCAAATAATACAGGTTCATTTCATACCCATGAATGTTTTCTTTGCACCACAGAATCTCATTGGGTGTGACTGCCACTGGAACTTTCAGCAAGAATTTCCCACAATAAAGAAACAACTATTTTGTGGAAAACTCTCTGGGAACCATGGTGTCCATGATACATTCCAAATTCTACAACAGCGTGGAAAGGAGATTTTAGTATAGGGTGACATTTTCAGTCCTTCTAAGACATAATAAAGATAACACTGCAGATCTTACTTCAATTGCATGTATTATGCAGATCTGAGTATACAGCTATTACGTTTCCACCTCTGCATGATCCCTTGAATATCGCTCCCTTTCAATACACAAGGATCATATTTCGAATAAATATAGATAATGCAAAGTCAAATGCAGACAAACAAAAACTGTGAAAATGCTATTGCTCACGTTACAATGTAGACACCAGGTATAGGTGACTGGTTTGTTCATAACAACGTCAGTGTGCCTATGAACGATTTAATATGACTATCTAAAGCTATCTAACTATGTAAGTCATCTTCATAAGAGATATATTCTATATACAATTTAATAAATAATTATTCCTAATAGCTAACCTACAACTTTATGCACTTGGGATATTAAATAATGGGCATAGTCGTTTTTTACAGATGCAGCTTTATACTAAAATTACAGTGACCAGATATTTTGCTCCTGAAAACAAGTAACTTCTCATTGCTATATCTGCAGTGAACTGACAAAAGTTTTAAAGTATAGTCTGTACCAATGAGCACAGTAAACTTTTTACCAGACCACTAGTCTCCAGTACATTTAATTAGAATACTTTAAAAGTATGTTCAGCTACGCCGTGCAGCTTAATTATACGGTCTTACTTAATACTACAGTTTTATCCCATCGATGCCCTCCAGAGGCACAGGTATACAGTGTGCCAGAGTTTTCAGTACATTTTTAATATAATCTCATACAGTTTGTTGGACAGTATTGGTAGAACTATTGAGAAAAGGCTGCCTAAAAATCAGCTACATCTTATGGCATTGTGCTTTTATCAACTTTTTTCATAGTGTAACTGTTTATTATTATGTTTATTAAAAAGAGCACATAAAAGCACAGCCACTTTGCTTATTCTGCATATATTATCTATCTTTCTATCAAAGGTCAGTTTTATGGGATGGCAAACTAGGCTAATGCCATACAGATAATAAGTGGTCTAAGTACCCCCCTTCTCCTGTCCCCTCATGGCTGGACTCTCAGGAGCAACTTGAATTTATCATTGACCTCTTTCCTGCCTTAGACCACCAAAGAATGTAAACTTAACCCCTTCACAGCCTAAAAGTGGATGGGGTTCCCCGAGGAGTGAAACTCTAGAAGCAACCTTAATTTATCATTGACGCTTTGATTGCCCTAGACCACCAGGGAATGTGCCTTAAAACAGCAACAAATCTAGAATACAGTTAACCCTTTTCAATACTATAGACTAATAGAGATATTGAAATTATGAGACAATCAGTAGGACAAATAGAGAGAAGGCGCAGGGTCTACTTGTCCAGACCTTCTACTCCCTAGTGTGTATGTGTGTGTGTATTATCTACTTATCTATCTACACCATTTTATCTATATCTTATCTATCTACCTATATCTATCTATCTATCTATCTATATATATATATATATATATATATATTTCATTATATATATATATAAATATATTATATATATATTATAGTGTGTGTATAAACTGTCTACCTATATAGCCATCTGTCTGTCTGTCTATCTATCTATCTATCCATTTATCTATATCTTATCTATCTATCTATATATATATATATATATTTCATATATATATATATATATATAATATTATATATATATGTATAAACTGTCTACCTATATAGCCATCTGTCTGTCTATCTATCTATCTATCATCCATCCATCCATCCATCATCCATCCATCTCCATCCATCCATCCATCCCAAATGGTGAGTGTATGCATGCAAATACACCCTGCCACAATGGTCACGGCTTTCCCTACAAGTGATAAACTCCAGCTACCAAACTGCCGCTTGAAAACCAAGTGGTAATGTTGATAAGTATGGCCCACTGATGTGTGCTGGAGGTATACTGCCTCTTTTGTGCTAATAGTCCTGATTCATCTCAACAAACACAATACTTTTGTAATATAAACCAGCATAGCAAGCAGGAATGAAAGATAGAAACATTCTGTTTTCTTACCCACTAAGTAAACATGTTTGCTTCTTTCCTTTAAAATGCTGTCAGACATGAAAGGGTTTTCAACCAAAATAGCCAAAACCATATGCAGATGTAAAGTCTTCATTCCCATTATGCCTCATGCGAGGAGGAAAAAAGCCCATCTGGAACCATAAATCCCAGGATACTGTCTTGTTTTCTTTCCGAGAAGCAAGATTCACTACTAGAAAGTTGTAGATTTGCTGCTCACTTTAGCTTTAACCATTCAGATATCCTTAGCGGAACCAGAAGATCGAAACTTTTCTTCTGCTAATGGATTCTTTTTCTCTTCTATCAAAATAAACACTGATCCAGAAAGCATTAAAATGCAGATTTTAAGGAAAAACTAGAGAAACTAGAGAGAATCCCGTACATGGGACTATGTGCCTCTTAGCTGGACTGGAACTGTACAAACTTTCCTTATTAGGAATAGACGAAAGAATGTTGGAAGGCTCCGGGATCATCCCTTTTATTTTAATAAAGAACATTTAATGTTTTTTACTTTTAACTGGTTACACCTGGAAAACCAGCGTCATAGATTATTTTCTGCACAAACTATTTCTAGACAGACAATGTGGGCCGACCATGGTGGACAACAGAGAGGAGTTGTCAGAGGGGAGTTGTCAGTAACCAGAATAAAATCAGATTTTCAGGAAAACAATGTGTTTTGTTGAATAAAAGAATACAAGGCTGCCTGGTCAAGATACTGAGAAGTAAGGTTATCATGTACCGCATGGAATCATGTTCTATACACTATAAAATAGGAATAGAATGTGTAGCTTTAAAAAACTGATCCTATCCTAAAGATCAGCCTTCAGCATAGCATTGGCAGGGGGTCAGACTCTCTGCACCCTGCTGTTTGAAGGGGATATATAGTGTACAGCCTTTTCAATGGTTACATCAGTTTCAGACTGTTCATACTTGCAAATGCCATACTTTTAATAGCAGCGCTGTGAGGTATTGCAGTTTGTAGTTTACTTATAGAGGAAAACATGGTCATTTTGTGAAAAGCGGCAAAGCACACACATGTAAAGACTACAGCCAGTGATTCTTTACCATCAATCACTATTGAAATTTTTGTTTAATTTAGAAAGTTACAAAATTCTGTACAGAAGGATTTCAGTATGCGGTATATCTCCACAAGTGTTGGATTCCAATACTTTTTTGGAAGAGAGCTTAAAGGGGTTGTCACACTCCATCTCTTCATCACACCTCAGTCCTGTTTTCTCAGTTTCAATTGAAGGGTGTGTTTACTGGCTTCTACTGACCTGCAGTGATGAGCTGCTGAGGACACCAGGTCTGTAGCTACAGCAACCAGCACTGGCAGCCTATCATCAGAGAGTAAACAGGTCTGTAGCTATAGCGACCTGAGGAGCTGATGCAGCCCATACAAGAGGAGATATCTAGGAATAGGTAGGATACTGTTGATGGACATATATTACAAAGAGACTTGTTTTTGTAAGATCTTTAATATAAAAAGAAATCCTTGTAGTGAGACAACCCCTTTAAAATCTCATGTATAACTAAAGTCAAAAGAAATAATTCAGGCTACCTACAACTACCACTAGAGGGAACTTGTCACATATGTTCTTCTACATCTCCCATTACATTTAAAAAAAAATATTGATTAAAAAATTGTGGAAAAAAAACTGTTTAGTGTTTTCTCCATGGAGTCAGGCTGTCACAGCTGCACTCTCTGGCTAAAGAAGCACCATCTTGTTTGTGCCTGCAGATACTGAAGGATATGTATGTAGATGTTTCAGGACTACATTTGCAGTGTAAATCTATATTAATTCAACAGCCATTTAAAAAAGTACTGGATCATAGAACTGTCAAAAATATAAGTCAAATATAGACAAACTATTTTAATTCACAGAATCTTACTGTAGTTTAAAGAGATTACTAATAGCAAGACAGAGAAATGTAAAGGACACTTCAAATGCAGTGATTTTTCAAACTACTAATTAAAGGTTGGATATTTGAAAATCAGTACCGATGATCTGATGAAAATTTTCGTTACTAGGATCCTCGCTGTTGGAAGCCAGGAGTTTTCTCCAAGCCCTGCAGGGATTACCATTCTATTGTAGCGAGAGTTTTCACAAGAGTTGTGATTTAGACTATGATAGTAACTCTAAGGCCTTGTCCCCACGGCACGGGTTTGCAGCCGGTTTTTCAGACGAATTTGAAAACCGTCTGTTAACCGGCTAGCAAACTTTATCATGGGCCTCTATGGAAAACCCGCACACAGGTTTTCCAGCCGGTGGTTTTTCAGAAAAACTTAGAACATGTTCATTCTTCCGCCCGGTTTTCGGACTGAATATGAACATTTGCAGAATGATTTCAGTACGCGGAGAACAGCCGCCCCCCCCCGCGGCCGGGTGCATGGCCCAAAAACAGTACAAATACCGGTCGAATAAACCGACCGGTATTTGTCCTGTGCCGTGGGGATGCGGCCTAAGGGTATGTTCACACGGCACATTTGCGTGGTGTGCTTCGGACATAATTGAGTCAGAATACGCCCCTCAATTACGGTAAACAGAAGGTTACTAGTAAAATCACCTTCATTTAGACTACATGATTTTTTGATCATATTTTTAGTGCGTAATGTACGCCCATAAAAAGAAGTATGCGAGGCAGAGGGCTGCCTTGCGCTAAAGGTTCTCCCTGGCCAGCATGTACTTCCAGCAGCGCTAATGAAGGCGTAATGTGTCGCTTACCTTTAGTTCCCGCAATATGCAGTGTTAAAATACCCTAATTGTGGCATCCATATTTACAAACTGACAACAATGATTTTTATTATTTTAGTAATCAAGATAAATGCTAATCAATTGTTTTACTATTTGATGTTGAATTTTCCCGGGTTGTCCCGGAGAAATCATCATTACAATCTCTTGGAAATAAGCAGGTCATTTTGATATTAACAAGTGTGCCTGGCCTTTAAGAAGATTTGTCAGCACTTCTGAAATGTTTTAGTACACTCTTAGGGGACATTCACATGGCACAGTGCAAATACCAGTCGGAAATCCTGACCGGTATTTGCACTGTTTTGGGGCCGTGCACACGGCCACAGAAGGACGGCTTTTCTCCGTGGTTTGCTGAGAGAAGCCCTCCCCCTTCACATTAACATGTTCACATGACGGAAGAATGAATATGTTGAATGCTTTTCATACCGCCGGCGGTCTGAAAAAACGTCCGGTGGAAAATCCGTACAGTGGGGACCGCTGCACGGATTTTCCATAACGGTCCATTTTAAAAGTTGACACCCGGTGTACAGACAGTCGAAAACCGTCTGCAAAACCGGGTGAAAACCCGTGCAGTGGGGGCAAGCCCTTATATTCCTGAAGCTGAAGCATCTTTTCTTATAACTGTGTTTTAGCATTCCACTGTAAACCCTGTAGAAATGTATAAGAAATGGACAGCTGGCTGTTATAATTACTCCTGTGTACCCCTACACAATCTGGTACTATCAATACTGATTTGACAGTGCAACTCTGTGTACCTTATTAACAAGTGGGACTGGTAGTTGTCAATTTATATATAAACTTCCCGGAGGAACAACAAATTAACAACACAATTGAGAGTTTTAAATAGAAGTTGATAGAAGTTTTAAATAGAAATCGGCATGTCAGGAGAGCTATCAGACCATCCTTAACCCCTTAACGACCATTCACAGGTCCCTAGTCTGCAGTAATGTCTTGACTCTGCTGCAGTAGAAGATGGCTAGTACCCCCTCCCCTTTCCTGCCTTCTGCTTTAAGAACAGAGCTGTTACTGACTTACTAACAGATTTTTTCTTAAACAGTCTCCTGACAATGGCCCAGATTGGAGGAAGCTTCAATCTCAGCCGCATGACCCTTTAAGGTCAAAGACGACTCCTTCCTTCAATCCTGTCACTTGTTTTCCAAGTGACCTGATGGGAGACTGAGTAAATCCTCAGCAGTTTTCCCTGAGGACCTGTGCAGTAAGCCTGGTGTTAGGGTACACTAAGGGTATGTTCACATGATGTATTGCGGCACGTACAATGCATCGTGTGTTTCGGGAGCGTACTCCCGCAGCCCCTGCCGGCCCTGTAGACATCATTACTCGTTCGTATTGTACGAGCCGGGAGAGGAGGTGTAATCCATAGTTCTCTATGAGAGCTATGGATTTCCGTAATTATGAGGCGCATTTCCCCGCGTACTAAGCGTAGTGCGCTGCAAAATGTGCGGCAAAATGCGCTCCAAAATAAGCCGTGTGAACATACCCTAAGTCTTACAGCATCTTGTGTCATAGTGATTCACAGAATAATCTATTAGCATACAGGAGTACAAAATGACAGTATAAAATAGGAACTTCTTTAGGGGGTTAAAAAAAATGCAACAAAATGAAAAAGTGTAAAAAGATTCAGGTCTCGTCTACACAGCACTGGTTTTTGGTCGGATTTTTAAGTGGACTTAGTATTTAGAATCCACAAAAATCCAACTGTAAACCAGTGCCCATAGACGGCTGTAGAAAATCTGAGATAGTCTACACAGCACTGATTTTCTATTGTCGGATCTCTAAACTGCTGGTTTATAGAACATGTTCTATAACCTGCAAAGAGGCATTAACAGAAAAAAAAAAATCTATTTTTTAAGACGTTTTCTTATCAAGGTGTTAACAATAATCACTTCTTTACTTAGTTTCTTCTTGACATTATATGACCCCTTGCTTCTGGTTACAATTCTTTGTACATATAAATGTGCCTTTAATCTGTTCAGTGTCACACACATTACAATATATATAGTAAGCCTGGCAATTGCCATATATTATTTACAGGCAATACCTAAAAACAATAATCATATTTTCCTGACTGCTGACCCTCGATTCCAAACACATGGCATGGCTAACCAGTTTTATTGCATTTTATGATTAACTTGATCTAACATAGCAACTGGTGGGGAACATTTTGCTGTCGATATGTGTTCTGCACTGTTAGTGTAGCAAAATAAAGTTTGTTAATTATGAAAAAAGGAGCATTTTTCGGTTTATATACAGCAGTTCCAAAAACTAAACAGTACATGGAAAAGTTATTTCTCCTTCCCTACATTCTCAATATCAGTAAAACTCATAATTTCTTGAAGCCACATTAAGTATGTTATCTCTGGGAGTTAGTTCATAAAGGTTATCAGTGGGTAGGGCATATTCAAAGTTAGTTATGCAATCTGTGCCTAAACCTAGTGGAGCTGAAATTACAATGTGAGAATAAATTCCTCCACTGAAAGAGAATTCTCTATTGCCACCTATTGGAAATAGCTTCTTTTTCAATCAAATCCGACCCATGAAAGAACCTTGAAATATGATTCGGGATTTAAGACGCCAGAAACTCCTCTATAAATATTACCAATATTATCTGTAGTCTCTTATGCTTTTTAAAGGGGTTAGCTACTTATTTAAAAATAATATAATACTCCTAGACCCCATTAAAAGAGAAAAAAAAATCCCTTACACTCACCTTTTCCTGAGCCTCTGTTCCAGCTCCGTGTCTATGATATTTTGTATACAGTATGTTACTTCCAAATGGGCATGTTACTGCTACGGCCACTGACTGACTGCAGTGGTCACACGCCTCTACTTACAACACTGTATGGAGCTGTGACCACTGCAGCCAATTAGTGATTACAGTGGTGACGAGCCCGTTTGGAAATAGCAGACAATAAACAGAAGATCATAGAGATGCGAGGCTGGAACCAAAGACAAGGTTGAGCAAAGGTTTTTTTTTTTTTTTTTAATTGGGCTTAGGAGCATTATATTTTTTTTAAATAAGTAAACAATCCTTTTAAAACAGAAAAAAACACAGGTAGATAACGTTTACGGAGGTGCTTGCTCACAATCCTGAAGTGGACAAACCCTTGAAGAGGTCAGATTTGAAAGCTGCTTCCAACAGATGATACTAGAGTGGTATTCTGCCCAAAGAAGATATTATTTAGTATTTTATTTTCCCATGGAGCAATGCATTGCTTATAAGCTTTCCTACAACTTTATGTTGCTCTCTACAAGAAGAAACAATTTCCCCCAAGAGCTGAAACTACAAGGAAATGCAATGACTCCAAGGGATGAAGGAGGTCCAGTGTTTTTACATGCAGTTCTTCTATGGTGGATGACTCTGTAGCACATAGTACTGTATGTATATTAAACAGTTTGAGCACCCACCAGAGCTTAAAAATAAGCTTTATTTGTAAGTAATATATTATTGAATTACATAAACTACTGTATAGATTAGCCTATGCTCTGCTAATGGGCTTCACTAATGGGCTACAAAGGCTCCCATAAAACAGTCATTGTTTCTGGACAGATCTGTAGGGATAAAGAAAAAAGGCCAACTCTCTTAGGCTATGTCTCTACTGTACACAAAAATGGCCACTTTCTCAGCATTTTTCGTTTTCTAAATCCGCTGAAAAAACAACTGAAAAGAGGTCCTATAGGCTTTAATAGTACAAACGTTCTGTAGTTTCCACAGAACATTTTTTTGGGGTCGTTTTTGCTGTTGGTCATTTTTTTTAAATATGTTGAAAAAAACAACAGAGCAGGGCAGAAAATTTACTGTTGGCGTCTATGTAAGGCTGTGCATTTCTGCAAGAAAAATGCGCCAAAAAACTTAGGTTTTTTTTCAGCAGCTTTTGACAGGCAGTGGTCGAGAAACTCAGGTTTATGAACGTTCCTAGGATTAGTTTTTCAGTGAGTTTTATGTCCAATGCTGTGTAGACATAGCCCTACAGGTATTTTCTTGGAACTTAAAAGAACAAATTGGATGACAACCTCATATGAGGGATAGGAGGTTCTCCTTTTTCCTAAAAACAGTGCCACTGATATTATGTCATTGTTTAATATATTCTAGATTTGAAAAAGATTTTTCCATGAATGATTATTAGTCCAATTTATGGGTTGAGTTTGATACTGTGGCTGTGCCCCATTTTTTAAGTAGGGCTGAGCTGCAATACCAGTCACAACCCATGGACAACAGTGGCACTGTTTTAAAAAGCAGACCCTTTTTTTTTCTAACTTTGAACAATCTTTTTAAAGCAGCTTTGATAGAGTAACATCCACAAACATAAAAAATGCTCCACAAATCTCCCCATTCCAGATTAACTAATGACTTATTTCACCATGCTACTGGATTTATTTATGAAGCTGTGCACCCTATATATTACCAATCTTTTTACATTCTCATAATATATATAGGATAAAAATAAATCACAAGATTAACTATGGGAAGATGTAACTCATGAGTAAAAGCAGTCCTGCATGTGAACATTTTCAGCCCAAGGAAAGGTCTGTAATATCTCTTGTCTTAATTACAAGGGTACAAGTCAGCTGCCAAATAATAATATAGTACTCATATCTGTTCCTGTGGAGCTTCCTGGCAACTTCCTTTAAAAGCAGTTTCAAATAAATAGAGAGGGAATAAAGGCAATAGCTGTTTTCATTTGGATGTTTCACTCTTCGGGGATTTGAAGTCATGAATGCAGCTATAGGATTAGCATTTTTAAGATGAAAACAGGAGCCCATTTCAATAAAAATGGTTTATACTGATAGTAGTTAAGAAGGTTTATACCGAAAGAACCAAACAAAGAAGAAGTTGTCTATGTCACAGTCTACCTTCCATAATTCCATAAAGTCCACATATATCAAAAAGAATATGCTTCCAATTTTATTGAAAATTTAGTGCCACATTTCCATATGTTTTTTTTCCCCCAACCCAACTATAACTCTAACCCTATGTTAGGTTTAGGATTGGTTAAGGTGTTGTATGGGAATAATTTACCGTTATGGTGAATTGACGCACCCCTGTTGCCATCTAGCTTCTGGTCCGATGTCACTTCTGAATACTTCTACATAGGTCCAATGTTGTGGTAACCAGAAGTGACATCAGACACGACATAAGACAGCATAGGGAGTTTTGCTTTACTGAACCTGCAAATTAGCCCCTTAAAATACCTTAAACAACCCTCACTCTAATTTGGGTTTATAGTTTGTGGGTCGATTTTTTGGCAATTTGTGCCGAAGAACCTTGGAGAACATAGCACTAACTTTGAGTATTTGTAGAAGCACTAGAAAATTGTTTCTTGCTGTTTTGTTCATTTACAACATTGGCAGGAAAGACATATTTCACAGTGCTGTACAGTAGAGTATGGCGCAGGCATGGAAGCTGTGCCCACAGCATCTACTGCAACTGTTGACTATAATATGCAGCCAACATCCGGCTGAATCATCTAGGATTGGTTTTAGAGAGAATAGGAACTGTATTTATTTATCAATCAATGCCTAAGAGCGGCTATAGCAGCCAAGAACCTAACAAAGGCCAAAAGGCCTTCTATGATGAAGGCAGTGGTTATAGCCCACAACCTGAAGGGGTTAATATGGAATTTCCATAATTTCATTTTAGTTAAAAATTATACACAGATACTTCTCTTGTTGTATAGAAAAAAACTGCAGCATGTATTCGCCCTAGGTACCCTACCACAATGAAGTGTATGACGACAGTGTCAAGTAAAAAAAATAATGCAATGGTTCTTTACAATTGTGGAGCACATGGATCTACCATTAAATACAGCATGAATAGACGACATCATGAAAGAGGCTATTTAGGTAATTACTTTGAATATTAAAACACTTTTGTTTGTCCCACACTTAGCTCATTTGAATCACCAATTAGATGACGTTTGTATTCAGATGATGTTAAAAGAGGTTTTGAAATATAGATTTTATTCTTGCTGCAATAGTCTTTCATCACGACTCCCCTAGAATTCAATATCTAATTATAAGTGGAATTCAGCTGATAAATGAAGTGGCCCTTAGTTTTACGTGTTCCGAGTTATATACTGTACAAGTTGTGACATAGATGTGAATACCCTAATAAGAGGGAATGCACTGACCTACATGTATACTTCTAGTCCATTCTCGTCTTTTAAAGTACATTGTATACATGGCTAAATCACAGATTTTAGCCTAAGTTAAGTTTGTCTAGCAAAGAAATTGTACTTTATAATAAAATGATAATTATAGTTTTCATGTTCTTCATCAGATAACCAGTACAATGCTTCCACTTGTTGTGGAGGGATGTCACAGTGCACAAGTACAATTTGATCTTTCTTCAGTATAGAACCTACCTGTTCTTTCGCTCCTGTCTTACTGAGTGAATCTAGTCATGCTTCTGTTTTACTCATTTTTTTTTTACAAACTCAAACATGAGCAATTTTATTTTTGCATTTATAAGGTTTGCCTTCTAATCACATAGTAGAATATACTGTGCTCTGACATAAGACCACAGAGCAGCATTTATTGGAATCCAATACAGCTTACTTTGGATGTCTTACCCTATATTGACCTAGAAAAGTCCTCTCCAGGTGGACTGTAATAGCACTACTCATCTTGCTATGCCATGTTGCAACATGAAAGGCAAAGAGACCACCCAGTAGGAGAAAATACTAGCCAAAAAGAATTGTGTAAAAGTAAGAAAAGGGCTCCATCCACCACTGGTACCCTTGGTTTATTTTGTAAGCCCCTAGTTTCCACTGTTCTTTTCCTGCTACCTAGTCCCGACACAGGAAATACCTGCTCAGCTAATCATTGATTGAGGCAGTGATTGGCTAAATGGGAATTTCTTATGCTACGACCAGGTGGCAGAAAGAGAAGCCCAATGGCAATTGACATAAAATGGCTTCTAACGTTTCATTTTATTATTAGGGATCACACAGTGCAGTTTTGGTGAAGTTTTAACTGCACTCCAATTTAACTGCCTTTATTAGCAGCAAGCTTCTTTCACTTATCTAAACTGTTTGGAAAGTGAGTAATCAATTAGTGTGATTGTAATCCACAAGACTTCATACAGTAATTGATGACTTACTTGAAACACCTTTCAGAACAATTTAGACAACTGAAAGAAGCTTGCTGGTAATAAAGGCAGTTTAATTGGAGCGTAGTTAAAACTCCACCAAAACTGCTCTGTGTGAAAGCAGCCTTATTTATTTCGTAATTGCACCAACAATTACCTCGTTATATATTGACACAACAGAACCTTATGATTGCAATGTTTTACTAGCACAATGAAATGAATTAATAAAGAGGTAGAACCTGTGGATTTAGATTAGCTCTAAATTCAATCTTATGTGTATAGTGTATAGTGACAGCTCAGCTGTACAGCATTGTCATCATTGCAGGGAAACAAAGAATTGTAACCTGATAAATCCTTTGCTTCCTCTGGAGATTAGTGGCACCGTGGCTGTCTAGTAGGCACAGATTTCTTCTACTTAAATAACTTGCCATTTCATTGACAAGTTTCTGGAGGCGTCAGGAGATTATTTTGGCGCCAACACTGCACTTCCAAGTGCATGTTTGTTTTAAAGTAGAGGCCTCAGCATTTTATATGAGTATAGAAGAGGGTAAAACTACCATTTAGAACATCTAACAAAACTGATAAAATTATAAATATGTGTCTAAGTATAGCTACATTGTAGAAGCTGTATTTCTCTTGTGACCACAGGTATTTAAATGAATGCTATATAGAGGATAATGAACAGTGAATTTAACTTAAAGTTATAGCTTGCTGGTTTTGCCTGGCTAGACCAAGTAAATTTCATGCTACAACATGAAATCCTGTACAAAGGCCATCTTTTCTGCAGGTGCAGCATTCTCACATAAGTGATTACCCCCCCAGAAAAGATTGTGCTGACACAAAACAAAAATTTGCCCGGGTCAAGCAGTCCATTGCAACAATAAACCCCAAAAAGTTGCTTTTCACACAGTGCATTTAGGTGCAGTTAAACTGCCCCCAAATTTAAAACCCCTTTTTAAATTATCGCAAGTTTCTTTTTTCACTTATCAAAACTTTTTGGAAATGAGAATAAATTAGTGTGTTTGTACTACAAGATTCAACACAAAATTGATTTTTTAACCTGAAACACCTTCAGAACAATTTAGAAAACTGAAAGAAGCTTGCTGGTAAAAAGGGCATTTAATTGTGCGCATTAAAACGCACCAAAACTGCGCGTGTAAAAGCACCTAAGAAAAAACTTTCACAAGATTTTACATTTAATGTTTTACAATCTGAGTTGTCTCAAAACACAATTAAAGTCGAAGTACGAAAAATACCACTTTTATGTATTATACCTTAAAAAATTAAAAGGCAAAAATTTTTCAAAAAAAAACTAAGGGCATGCCCCAGGGCACGGGTTTTTCAGCCGGGTTTTTTCGGGCGGGGTTTGTGTTTTGCAGAGCGCCGGGAAAACCCGGGCCGAAAATGAACACGATTTGCTCTATGAAAACCCTGCACAGTCCCCACTGCACGGTTTTTCCGCCGGGCCCCGGTTTTTTTCTGCCCGCGGTCCGCCGCAAAACTTTGGGGCAGCACAATCTTCCTCGGTTTCCGGACGGAATATGTGCATCTAAAAGTGAAGGGGGAGGGCTTTTCCAGCTCATCGGGGGAAAAAGCTCCCCCCCCGCCCGGGGGCCGGGGACGGCCGCAAAAAACAGACAATACCGGTCCAAAACCCGCCCGGGTTTTTTTCATTTCCGTGTAAACGCCCCAAGGGGAGTTTCACACAGGCTTTTGGGCTTTTTTTTTTTTTTTTTAATTTTCTTGAGGCCAAAATTCTGTTCTCATTCAGTTCTTTAAGTTTTGCTAGCAATCAGAGCTCCATTTTTCTCACACAAAGCTCCAAATCCCCTGTGTAGATGTGGATTTAGAACACGATATTCTGGCTACCTACAAGCACAACTACTGTAGACTTAGGAGCATGATGTATACTCTGCTATATTGAGTTCACTGTATAATGATACGCAGTGGGCTCTTAAGCACCCTCTAGTTGTAGAATCAAGATGGTAGAACATTTTTCTCTAGAGCTATGTCTATGTAGTAGAGTTAGAACTATATATGAAAAAAAACAAAGCACTAATCAAAATACAATAATACCATACAATTGACTGGCACAATCCATAAACCTAATCTACAACACATTAAAAATGACGAAACCAACCACATGAGAAATAATGTGTCATACAAACTGGTGAGCTAAGCACAAATGTTTATTAATATGTAGCAAAAGACAAACTAAAAACTATTTAAAAACATACCACATAGGGCTTGTTCACACGGAGATTACACTACGTGTTACAAGCCTTTTAGTCCGACTTTGGTCCCACTGTGGTCCCCCAAAGGGATCAAAAATTAGCATGAGATTATCACTGCTGCTTTTACGAACATGCAGCGGCGTTCAGATGAGGAAATCGCTGCTCGTGTTCAAAAGCGCAGCTCAGCTCCGTCTTGAAAAGAATTGATGTCACTTCTTTTCAATACGGCCCCGATGCATTTTTAAAACCGCAGAGCGATCCCCATCTAAACACGCGCTGTTCGTCATAAAACCCGCATGATAATCTCACTCAAATTTTAGACCCTTGGGCCCGACAAGTGGACCACAAGGGGATCCTAAAAGTGCTTGTAACACGGAGTGTAAACTGCGTGTGAACAAGCCCATACAATGGGATGCAAATATAATGTGGTTAACACCGCAAAAAATGTACCAATCAAAATTGCCAACTACCCCAAGCAGTTAATAGTCAACATGACAGAATAAACCTAAAAAGGCTGTAAGGGCTTGTTCACACAGCGTTTTGGATCCTTTTTCGGATTTTTTTTTGACAGTTGAAAAGCGCACCCGGGGAAAGCGGACCGCAAAAGGGCCATTGATACTTTTTTTGGGGACCCGTTTCCAATGCTTTTTTCACTTGCTTTTTTAAGATCCCTTTAGGGATCGTTTTCAACAAAATCTCTCCCCCCCCCTTCCCCTCGCCCCGCACCTCCGATCTGCTGCCGCTGCCCCGCACCTCCGACACTGACCCCCACCCCCCATCAGCGCCCCCACCTCCGACAGCTGCCCCGCACCTCTGATCAGCTGCTCTGTTTCCCCCCGCACCCCCCCGATCAGCTGCCCCCGCACCTCTGATCACTGCTGCGTTTCCCCCACCTCCGATCAGCTGCCCCGCACCTCTGATCACTGCTGCTGATTCCCCACCTCCATCAGCTGCCCCGCCCCTCTGATCACTGCTGCTGTTTCCTCCCCCCCCACCTCCGATCAGCTGCCCCGCACCCCGCACGCTGCTGATTCCCCGCACCCCATCACTCCCCACCTCCATCACTGCTGCTGATTCCCCGCCCTGATCACGCCCCGCCCCTCCGACAGCTGCCCCCCCAGCACCACTGCTTTTCCCCCGCACCTCCATTCATGTCTCCTCCCTGCTCACCGTCACAAACTGAGCCACCCGTCCCGCGACCCGTCCCCCCGCGATCCAGCCCGCTCATGCGTTTTTCCCCGCATCCGCTTTCGGGGATGCAAACGCGCTGATACATACCCGAGTTGGACGCTTTTGGCAATCCCAAAAAGCGGACTCCTTATCTCCTATGGGCTTTCCTTGCGTAAACCGCAAGAAGAATTGACATGTCAATTCTTAAAGCGGATGCGAAAACGCAGTCAGGGGGCTCTAAAAGCGACCCGATCCCCGGGGGAACGCGATGCGCTTTTGCCATTGAACGCAATGTTAACACACGACAATTGTTATTCCCTTTTGGGGACCGTAAAAGGGACCCGTAAAACAGATCACAAAAACGTCGTGTGAACAAGCCCTTACCAACTAGCTAGTACAATAAATATGAAATGCTATACACAATGCAGCATATTATGATGGGCAAGACTGACTTACGGTGTATGTAGGGGAAGTTTCAGTATTCACGATTCATACATTTAATTAGAAAAGAAATTTTTATAGTATTAAGGACGGGTTTATAAAGCCTTCTCAATGTTCTAAAAAAATAAAAAAAAGTAATTGATTTAATGAAATTTTGACACAGCACTACCCCATATCAGGGTAATAAGCAAAGTGAGGTAGTCCCGTCATTCTGGGAATTAGTGGGAATCAAAAAAATTTTATTGCCGCACCAAACCAAATAGCAATAATCCAGTTGAACTTTTCCAGTCAAATTTTAACAAAGGGATCCATTTTACCAAAACACACCATTGGAAAACAAGGGAAACACTAATACAATATACATATTATGGGCCTCATGTTTTAAAACTGTCTAGGTCAAAAACTACTTTTTGCCCATAGTAACCAATCAAGCCCCCCTTTTCATTTTTACAGAGACTTTAAAATTTAAAGGGGGGCTCTGATTAGTTAACATGGGAAAAAAGTGAGTTTTAGACCGACATTTTCATACATTGCCCTATATGTTGCCCATACTTTTAAAGTAAATCAAGCCTGATCTAAAGATTTAAGTCATAAAAGAAAAAAAGAGTTTGTTAAAGGGTTTATCCAGTTTAAAACAGCTATTTCCGTAAACCTTAGTAGGGAATTCTGCATAATCTCCAGGTTTCCAAGGTCCAGACACTTCATGTCTTGGACGGAGAGAGAAAGCGGTTACCATCAGTATCTCTTGCACTGAAGGACCTGTTAATGGAGGACCCTTTAACCAGACTACCCAATGTTTTGTATGGGCACTGTGTAATGCTTTAATTCCCCTGTGGTGGCAATGCATGGAAATTAAACACATACTGCTGAGTTTTTCCACCGATTACGGCTAATTGTTGAGGGTTCCATCAGAGAGCACTTAATACTCAACTTATTGTTACAGGAGCCTTCTAACAGATATTTTAAAATTAGAGCCCCTTTTTTCATGAAAAACATAAGGGCCCAAAACATGAAAACTCTAAGTGTAAAACTTTCTTGTTCCCCCATAGCAACCAATCGACTCCCCTTTCATAAGTCCTGGAAAAATGAAAAGGGCGCTCCATTAAATTTCTAAAGCACCAAGAAGTTTTTAGACCTAGACCTATCATTGTGTGGCCCAAGCTACACAGAAAAAAGTAAAAGCTTAAGAATTTTTTAGTTTAGGGCTTTTCCCCCCGGGGAGGTTTTCAGTCGGGTTTACAGACATTTTGCGGGTTTTTAAAAAACCCTCTGTAAACCGCTTTCAACTTTTACATTTAATTTTTAATGGAAAATCCATACAGCATTCCCAAAATGCTTGGGTTTTCCTTTTCCGGCGTCTTTTTACCCGGCGTTCCCAAAAACTTAGAACATGTTCATTCTTCCACCCAGTTTTCAGGTGCAACATGAACATGTCAGTGGTTGAGCAGGTCTGCAAACCGCGGACAGAACCCGTCCCCCAAAACCATGTCAAACCATGTCAAAATATCGGCCAGATTCTTTAATCAGTATCCGTCCAGTATTTGCATACTGCCATGTCGACACACCCTTAGTTTGACCGAAGCTCTTGTTGGCTCTTGCCCTGCACTGTAAGATGTATGTTTTATTATGTGATATTTAATGACTACTTAACTGTGGAAAATATTTAAAATCTATTTGCAAACACTTGGGACATAGTTTCCAATCATATTGTTGTTGCAGAAATCAGAAAAAATATCTAGGGAATTCAATTCACAGCATAATTATCTCCAAATATAAAATGAACTGCAAACAGCAGAAGAAATGTCAGTGATATATAATTCTTAATTATAACTTTTCTGTTTTTCAAGAATTGTATCCTTGACAATAAAATAAGAATTTTCCCAAATGTAAAACCCCCCCTTCGAAATTACATAAACCACAAAAGTGAATACATCAGTCACATTTTTTTTAAATATTGTATGACATCTTTTCACAGAACACAGAAGATCTGACACTTTGATATAATGTGAAGTAGTCATTGTACAGCTTGTGTTTTGAGAACAGCTCTGTTCTCATTTTTTTTTGGCTGTTTTGGGCACTTTGCTTTTGTCATTGCTCCACCCCAGAGGAACAGAGGCGGGTCACAACACACAAATTGCTTTGAACGCAAATCATCCCGGGTGACATCACAGTGTCCAAGAATGGGGCAGAACCCGGGGAAAGGAGGGGACCCTAGGAGGGCAAAAACTCAGCAGCAATGAGGGGAAACCCAGGAGCATCCAGAGCCCCCGCAAAAATGACCTCCAGTCGCCACAAAAAAACATACATGCCAAACCCCTTTGGGCGGAACCTCCCTAAATGGGGTCAGCCCACCCCCCCGAGGGGCAGTGGGAAAACTCCCCCGAAAAATAATTCCCCGGGGCAGGGATCACTATGGGGAAATGGCCTCTGCGTGGATAAAAGTTAAAAAAGCACTTGCACCCCGGGCGGGCCCGGGAACTAGAATCATAACAATTTCAGCAGGGTGAGGGGAGTAAAGCCAGGCGTCTGCAGCCCCATTCTATCTCCAGGGGTTTCCTTTATTCACCTGTCACTCGCTCAGGCACTTAGGTTACGTGTGCTCCTGCAATCACACAGGATTCCTCAGGCCTCCGCGTTCTCACTGCGCCCCTGCTCTTTTGGGCTTGCCCTGCAGAGGGGCGTACATTAGAAAGCCCTTTACGCTGCGCGTGCTCACTTGGGGCCTAATTTTCCGATGCCTCCAACATCCCCCTGTGTCCTGGGGGCAGGATTTTTTATTTCCCCCCAGCAACTGATTACTATAAACCCCGCCCCCCCTTTCTGCCAATCCATTTCCTCCTCAAATAAGCATGGACGCTCTACCCATGCCGCTCCGTAGGTGGAATTATGGGAATTGTATTCAGTACACACAACTCTCTCTCTTACTAATAAAACAACTATGAAACCCAACATTCCGGCTGCTCAACCAATAACTGCCCTTAGCTCTGTCTGAGATACATTATGTTGCAGGCACATTGCATGGTGTCTCTTTGTACAGCTGTGGGGTTTTGTTATTAAGGGTATGTTCACACGGCGTGTTGGTCTCTGGAAAAATATGCTTTTGGATACGTGTCTGGGGCCCCTGAACGGACCAGACACCATCTAACAATAGCATGATTAAAACCCCTGCCGGCAATGGGGGGAAAAACGTATCGGGGTTCACAAAAGAGTATCGCCGCTGCATTTTTTCACGCTCTGTCCCCAGCCGCTTCAATCCACTCCAAGAATTGACATGTCATTTCTTGTAGAGGATCCGAAAGACGGACCCGACAAACGCAATCAAACCACCATCGGGTGACCCCAGTGAACGCCGTCGTGTTTTCCCAATTTCTGGGGGTGTTTTAAAAACACGCTCATTTTTTAATGCGTGCTGGGGCGTTCAGACGGACCCCCGACACGCATCAAAAAAAACATGTTCAACGGACCCAACACGCCATGTGAACCCTACCCCAACAAAAAATTTTTTCTTTCTGGGGGGTGACTAAAGCTAACATGGAATAAATGTCTGACCCGCTTGCAGAGCGGGGCTGAAAAATTTATGGCCAAATTTTTGACCCAAATGAAACTTATTGTTTTGGTTATTAAAAAGAGGGGTGAAAAATGCCTCTGTTCACGTAATTCATTAGATATGTTAAAGGAAAAACTGGAACTAGTACATTTTTATCATGACCAAACAAAACAACAAAAAAAACAGGCAATACAACTATTACAGACCTGGGTTGTAGGGCCCTTTTAACCAGCTCGACGACCCTGTCAATTTGCCAACAATAAATTTTAACGTAGTACCCGCACCGGGGATCATCCCCCGACCATTAATGTCACAAGTCGATACTGGTCGCTAAACTATCGGCTTGGGACCTTGGCGATGGCGTCCTCTGGATGCACATACAGTTGCAGGCTTCTGCGGAGCAGAGAGCGAAGGCTCCCTGCTCTGCAGAGTGTATACTCTACACCGCAGTGTAGCCTGTGTACACTGGTGTCTACCACTCTATGGTCACTGTATGGAGGTAATATACAGTCTGCAGAGCCTGTGGTCACTGATATCTACAACTATACATGTGGAGGCCACACACACTACTGAGCCTCACTTGCTTGTCTATAAGTTGGATCAGCCTGAAGTTTGATTTTCCACTTTGATTTTGAACATCATTCCAAATCCTGACCTCCATGGGAAATTAATTGTGTCATTGATAATTTACTGTGAATAAAGGAAAGCAATTGGTATGTTTTAATCATTGTGGATGTGGTATTTTAATGTTCCCCTTTATTTCTTTGAGCAATTTTATATATAATATATATAATATATATATATTATATAAAATATATATACTTTATATATACACATATATGTATATTTTATATATGTATATATATGAAATGTATATAATATATATATAAAAAAATAAATATATATATATATATATATATATATATATAATATATATATATATATATATATATATATATATATATAACAGGAAAAACTGCAGCACTCCAAAATGCGGTGAAAAAATCAAGCGGTGTTTGTTCCAACATGTCCACAGAGCAACGTTTCGCCTCACAAGAGTCTTTCTCAAGCAAAGTCTAAGGGTGGTGCACATTATTTAAAGGTGAAACTTCATACATATGCAAATCAATCAATTATATTAGTAAATAAACATTAATACAGTGACAATTGTGTGATCAAGGTTCAAAAATGTGCTTAGTGATAATCAAAACATCGTGATATATAAGTGCCAATAGTGTAATCAAATAGTTATAAATGAGACTAAAAGGACATGATAGATAATTAAAATGATGTATTACAATGTAAATGCATCATATCGAATTTAAATAGAGGGCGGGACGAACGCCTCCTAATAGACTAAACAGAATATACATACAAAATCACACCATGAGTCTCGGCGTCCCGAGCACGGTACTGCGCATGTCAGACATTCTCACATCATCACATGACCATAGATATGACAGAACACGGAAGTGCGTCATAGCGCATGCGCACCGCCAACACTAGGTAAGCGGCGGCCATCTTGCTTAAGGGAATAAACAAACAATAAATAAATAATTATAAGAATAACTCTAGACCTGGCTGTACACTCTCACCTGTTCCGCAAGTCCGCTGCCTTGGGGTAATCCTCGACTCCGCTCTGTCCTTCAAACCACACATCCAAACCCTCACCTCTGCCTGCCGCTTCCACCTGAAAAATATATCTCGCATCCGTTCATTCCTCAACTTCGACACCCCAAAAATGCTGGTCCATGCCCTCGTCATCTCCCGCCTTGACTACTGCAACATCCTTCTCTGTGGCCTCCAATCTAGCACTCTTGCTCTCCATCAAACCATTCTCAACTCTGCTGCCCATCTTATCCACCTCTCTCCTCGCTACTCCTCTGCCCTCCCCTCGTCAATCCCTTCACGCTACCAATAGCTCAGCGAATTCATTTCAAGTTTGCTAACCATGACCTACAGGCTCTCCATAACCTCTCCCCTCCATACATCTCTGCCCAAATCTCCAATATCCCCCACGCAATCCCGCTCCTCACAGGACCTTCTTCTCGTTCTCCTCTTATCAGCCCTCACATAACCGTCTCCAAACTTCTCTAGCGCTTCCCCCACACTCTGGAATGCACTGCCCCAACACATCAGACTCTCTTGCCACTCTCACCACTTCAAAAGCAACCTTGAAAACCATTTCTTCAGGATGCCTATAACCAAAAATAACCTTTGCTCACTGTACACCCCCACAAACATGTCCCGCCCCTCCCTCCTGTCTTTTCCCCCCTCCTTGTAGATTGAAGTCTTTTGCGAGCAGGGGCCTCTCTCCCTCTGTACCAGTTACAAGTCATTTCATTGTTATTATTGTACTCACTTGACATATCATGTATGTGACCCCCCCCTCAAATGTACAGCGCCATGGAATCAATGGTGCTTTAAAATAAATGTTAATAATAATAATAATAATACCTTAGACAAAGCGACGCATACCGTAGGCATGAGCCACCATATCCAGGAAAAGAGTTGATGTTTTTGGAGAATAGAATTGGCCCAAAACTGTGTCCATAACCATGAACACAGGATTCGGCAACTAGGACATCACAGTCAGCATTATATACATAACACCAGCTGCAGCATCCCCTATCTATATATCTCCACATAAGTGACTCCACACTTTTAATAAATTTTTTAAGCCCAAAAAAATAATAAATAATAAAAAAATAAAATAAAATGAAAATAATAAATAATGAAAAAAATAAAATAAAGACGCACTATACCGAGGCTGACATCCCATAAATCAGAGGTGTGAGTAAAAGTGCCCATACATACACTAACGTATCTAATGCAGGGAACAACGAGACACATACTTTATTAAGAAAAAAATTATTTTTTATTCATTTTTATTAAAAATTAAAAAAATTAAGATAAAACTATAGGAGGCGCTACATCCAATCCTCGTGAATGAATCTGAAAAAAAATAAAAAATAAAAAAATTAATATACAAATACAAAATACAAAAAGAAAATTGTTTTAAATTATTTTGAATTATTACCACCCTAACCAAAGTGGAGAAAGGGAGGTATAGAAAACAGGAGAAGGCAAGCTACTTAAACATTTTATGGCTGATATTAAATTCCACATTTAAGCCCTTTGGTTTAAGAGCATCTAATTTAAAGATCCACATGAGTTCTTTACGTCTCAATGCTGAGACGATCTCCACCTCTTTTAAATGGGGGAACACTATCTATAATTACACATTTGAAATCCCATTCTGTGTGGCCCATCTCAACAAAATGTTTGGAGACAGGCAGATCCATACGTTTTTTACGAATACAGTAACGATGGTTATTCAAGCGGGTTTTTAAGTCACATGTAGTTTCACCTACATATATAAAATTACAACTGCACCACAATACATAAATAACCCAGCTAGAGTTGCAAGTATAATACGATCTAATCAAAAATTTCTCTTTAGTTCTTGGATGAATAAAAAATTCTCCCTTTTCAATAACCCTGCAATTGATACATTGAAGACAAGGGTAAATGCCAGTTTTCCGTATACCAAAAAAGGTTTGTCGAGACTTAGAAGCTGTTGCAACATCATTCTTCACCAGTCTGTCTTTGAGGTTTCTAGCTCGCCTATAAGACATAATTGGTGGGGCCTGAAATTCAGGAATATCATGAAAGCTATTTTTCAAAACATACCAATATTTACGCAAAATATTTGCTATACTATTGCTAATACTGTTATATGTTGAAACAAATGGTATTCTTTTATCTTTAGAGGGTTTCACATTAGAGAATAGTGATACACGGTCTACTTTATCAACCCGATCTTTATGTTTTTTCAATAAATTACCAGGATAACCACGATCAGAAAACTTTTTACTTATCTTGGCTAATGCCAACTCACACTTATCCGGCTTGTCCACAATACGCTTAGCTCTTAACATTTGACCAAATGGCATTGATTTGCTAATATTTTTAGGGTGACAACTACTATAATGCAACAACGTGTTGCGATCAGTGCTTTTAACAAACAACTCTGTGTGGAACTCAAATCCATCAAAAATGACCATCGTGGCATTAGCCAAGATAAGTAAAAAAGTTTTTCTAAATCGTGGTTATCCTGGTAATTTATTGAAAAAACATAAAGATGGGGTTTTGATAAAGTAGACCGTGTATCACTATTCTCTAATGTGAAACCCCTAAAGATAAAAAGAATACATTTGTTTCAACATATAACAGTATTAGCAATAGTATAGCAAATATTTTGCGTAAATATTGGAAATGTTTTGAAAAATAGCTTTCATGATTTCCTGAATTTCAGGCCCCACCAATTATGTCTTATAGGCGAGCTAAAAAACCTCAAAGACAGACTGGTGAAGAATGATTTTGGGCAACAGCTTCTAAGTCTCGACAAACCTTTTTTGGTATACGTAAAACTGCATTTAACCTTGTCTTCAATGTATCAATTCCAGGGTTATTGAAAAGGGAGAATTTTTTATTCATCCAAGAACTAAAGAAAATTTTTTGATTAGATCGTATTATACTTGCAACTCTAGCTGGGTTATTTATGTATTGTGGTGCAGTTGTCATTTTATATATGTAGGTGAAACTACATGTGACTTAAAAACCCGCTTGAATAACCATCATTACTGTATTCGTAAAAAAACGTATGATCTTTCCTGTCTCCAAACATTTTGTTAGATGGGCCACACAGAATGGGATTTCAAATGTGTAATTATAGATAGTGTTCCCCTATTTAAAAGAGGTGGAGATCGAGTCTCAGCATTGAGACGTAAAGAACTCATGTGGATCTTTAAATTAGATGCTCTTAAACCAAAGGGCTTAAATGTGGAATTTAATATCAGCCATAAAATGTTTAAGTAGCTTGCCTTCTCCTGTTTTCTATACCTCCCTTTCTCCACTTTGGTTAGGGTGGTAATAATTCAAAATAATTTAAAACAATTTTCTTTTTGTATTTTGTATTTGTAAAATTAAATTTTTTTTTTTTTTCTTTTTTTTTAGATTCATTCACGAGGATTGGATGTAGCGCCTCCTATAGTTTTATCCTAATTTTTTTAATTTTTAAAAAAAATGAATAAAAATAATTTTTTTCTTAATAAAGTATGTGTCTCGTTGTTCCCTGCATTAGATACATTAGTGATGTTGGGCAACTTTTACTCACACTTTGATTTATGGGATGTCAGCTCGGTATATGTGGCGTCTTTATTTTATTTTTTTTTTCATTATTATTATTTTAATTTTTATATTTTTTTTTTTTTATTATTATTTTTTTTGGCTTAAAAAATTTATTAAAAAGTGTGGAGGTCACTTATGTGGAGATATATAGATTAGGGGATGCTGCAGCTGGTGTTTGTATATTATGCTGATCTGTGATGTCCTAGTTGCCAGAATCCTGTGTTCATGGTTATGGACACAGTTTTGGGCCAATTCTATTCTCCAAAAACATCAACTCTTTTCCTGGATATGGTGGCTCATGCCTACGGTATGCGTCGCTTTGTCTAAGGTATAGAGTTATTCTTATAATTATTTATTTATTGTTTGTTTATTCCCTTATGCTCAAGGTTGGCAGCCGCTTACCTTGTTGTTGGCGAGTTTGCGCATGCGGCTTATGACGCACTTCCGTGTTACTGTCTTCTATGGTCATGTGGATGACTGTGAGAAATGTCTGACATGAGCAGTACCTGTGCGGGACGCCGAGAATAATGGAGTGGATTTTGTATGTAATATTCTGTTTAATCTATTAGGAGCATTCGTCCGCCCCTCCTATTTAAATTCGATATGATGCTTTGACATGTAAATACATCATTTTATTTATCTATCTTCGTCCTTTTAGGGTCTCATTTATAACTATTTTGATTTACACATTGGCACTTATTAATCATCACGATGTTTTGATTATCACTAAAGCAAATTTTTGTACCTTGTTCACACATTTGTCACTGTATTAATGTATATTTACTAATATTAATTGATTATATGCATATGTATGAAGTTTCACCTTTAAATAATGTGCACCACCCTTATTACTTTGCTTGAGAAAGACTCTTGTGAGGCGAAAAGTGCTTTGTGGGACTTGTTGAGAACAAAACCCGCTTGAGGTTTTTTTCACCGCCATTTTGGCGTGCCTGGCAGTCTTTTCTGTTATATATGAGGACTTGTGACGTAAAGTCAATGTTTGGAGGGGCACCCAAGATTTATTTTATTTTTCATTGAGTGCTGCTATTTATATTTTATATATATATATATATATATCTATATATATATATATAGTATCTTATGTCCATACTAATTTGCTAGGACACAGCTATGGTGGTATGCTAGGGCTATATACAGATGCCATTAAATGATCATCCATGCACACGAGAAATTACATTTATATATATATAATATATATTATATATTTATATATATATATATATATTATATATATATATATATATATATATATATTGTGACAGAGCGACCCCCGATAGTCGCAGGTTTCTGCCACGAGAGGGTGTGCCAGCTAGAGTCATACTGCAGAGCGCCCACTGAGGAACCTGGTATCAGTGGGGAAATGCACCTATTTTGTGTCAGTATATCATATAGTACTGAACACTTACAGTAGTGGCTAGAATAGCTGCTAGGCGGCTATGTATGGGGTGCTTTTTTGGGGACAGCCTTAGTGTGTGTGGGTGGCTGGTTCCCCGCATTCAGGTCATGGTTTTTGATGGTTTGGAGGACCGATTAAAGGCCTCATACTCCAGGGTATCAGGGGCGTGGGTTGCTTCCTGGCACGTGTGGAGTAGCAGGGAGCAAGGAGAGGGCTCTTGCCCAATGCTTGAGAAGTAGGCCTGATTTGGAGAGTTGGTGGGATCTGGGTTTTTGGAGGGGCTGTGCAGTAGGCACAGACCCTGGGATTTGAGGGCTAAACTTGTTATGCTTAGTATTTTGTGGCCAGACGGAGCTGAGGGGATTTATGTTTATGGTTTTGTTTATGTGACGACTGTACCTGTGCTCGGTGAAATACAACTGGTTGAGGCCAGTGAACCCAAAATCTGCAGTTGGAGTGCCTTATGTTGAAGTCAATTTGTTCCATTCTGCTTACCAAAGCGGCGATCCGCAGAGCTGAAGACTGTCCAAGATGGCGGCTGGACGAGTGTGTGTCTTTCTATATATATATATATATATATATATATATATATATATATATATATATATATATATGTCATCATTGTTGAAAACCAGAAAAGTAGAATAGCCAGCTGTCCCACTCTTTTGAAATTATAAAGCAACGAACTCGTGGTGAACCAAACCACAGACAGAATTGCAAAAAGAAACAAAAAATAGTTCAGCTTACAAAAAGTCAGGTTTATTGAAATCCTTTAAGAGCAAAGCATGGAGCAAAAATGACATTAGGGAAAATAAAGGGAACAAAAAACTAAACGCCTTTCAGGCTGTGAATCAGCTAGTCATAGGCATGCACTATGGACCATCAATGAATAAAATTGACCAGTGTGCAATCCTTTTGATTTAAACAGTAAATTATCAATGAGAATCACAATTAATATCCCGTGGAGGTCTGGATTTACAATGATAATCCAAAACCAAAGTAGAAAATCAAAAGTCAGGCTGATGCAACTTCAGACTTCAAGACAAGCAAGTGAGGCTCAGTAATGTCATGGTCCCATAGGCTGTATTACCACATGATGGAGTTATTTATATATATTTATATTATATATATATATATTATTTATATATATATATATATATACACACACACACATAAATTTCAGCTATGCAGTCATGATCGTATTAGATGCCATCTATGTTAGCTAGCGTACCACCAATACACTGTCTTGCATTAGTATCACAGTCATGAATACAGCCATAGCAGCTACTATGGGAGCTAGAAATTGAGAGGGTCTGCTAAGATACAAAAACAATGTCCTTTTTTGTAGAAAACAATAAGTAGGTAGCTTTTTGCTAGCTAGAACTTCCATGTAGATTGTCTGGTATGTAGCACTGTTACCCATGCCTTCAGTTATTGCGATTTCTGCTGTTGTTGCTGCCCCCTCTCTACCTAATAACATAATATTATAAAATTACATTTAATACTAAGGCTTTGATTTTATGAATAACCGTCAGAGCAAAATTTTATTACCCCTCTCCCCAATAAGGGGGTAATACAAACACTGCAACCCCCTTTAATAAATTATTTAAATAAAAAATTAAATAAAATATTGCAAAATTGATCTGAGAAAGGTTGAATTTGATCTTTTTTTTCAAAAAGGGAACCCTGTAGTAATTTTTTAATTTTTTTGCCCAAATTTTTTAAAAAAAAATTTGAAGCAAAAAAATTTTGCATGGGTTATTTTCTAGGCAGGGCGCATTTAAACATTTCACAATTTTTAAAAGTAAACCCTCCAAAAATCCACAATTTACCACACTGCTGTTAAATGCACCTACTTTGAAGGAACTTCTAAATGCAAATTTAATTCCAGTGTAAACAGCAGATGGATAATAGGAAGAATAAAAATACTTTGGTAATTGTTTTCTTAGTGTAAATATTTAAGCGAGCCCCTGGCCCCAAAGTAAATTTTTAATTTGTTCGTTGACCAAAATTTTCCCTTTGGCAAAAAAAAACTTTTATTAAATGAATCTTGATAAAAAGAAAGTTCTCCATCTAAGCCAACACTCTGCGCAAAAACCTATGACAGCCAATGTGCGAAAAGTAGCACTGAAAACTGTTATATGCCAGACCAAAGAACAAGGCACTGACCACAAACCTGTCATAAGTATTTTCTCACATCGAGCAAGAATGAAGAGAAATATTTATTACTAATTGACTGCAAATGCTAACAGATGTCCTAAAGGGGCTGTTTTGGGGGGTGTTGTTTACCCAAGGGGGGTAAAAGAAAAGGGTGGTGCAAAATATTGGTCTCTTTTAAACGAATCCCAGTATAGTAACCAAATTTTTTTAAATTGGACTTAAAGTGTACATACATAGAATAAAAATCTAAGAAAAATTTAAAAATTTTCAAGTTTTCCTTTTTTTAAAAGTTTTGAGGTATGGGCTTTCCCTTTGCGTTTCACCCTGCCAGAAATTTCATATAAAAATAAACAGTTACAGTTTTTTTGACCTCATTTTTACAACAAAATTAAACACAAAAAGTTTTTCGGGTTTATGTGAAAAATTCATGGGTGCAGAAGGGAGCTACCTATTTTTAATTTTAAAACATGCCATACTGAGTCCCACGGGAAAATACAAAAAAACTAGGGGCCCCATTTTTCCCATTAGGGGGGGGCCTTTTTTTTGGTGTATTTTTTTGCCCAAAAACTGTTGACCCCCTTTTACTCTACAAAATTGAACGGGTCGTAACCAAAACTGGGCACTTTTTACACCAGACAAACATTTTTTAAAATCCCAAAAAAATTGGGGCGCACCCAAATATGCTAGAATTGATATGCTAGGGCCCCTTTTTTTTTGGCTAGGGGCCCCTAAAAAATATGCTAGGGAAAGGTTTTTCCCCCAGGGGGCCAGTTTTGACGGGTTTTTTTAAAATTCGGGGATGCACTTTTCACTCATTTAATGTGCCTTAAAACGGGGGGGTTTGCCCCTCTTTTCTATTTTCACCCTATGTTTTCTCTAGGGGGAATTTCCCAATGGCACAGGACAAATACCCCCGGTTTATCCGCCCGGGTTTTTTAAAACTATTTTGGCCGTGTCCCAGGGCCGAAAGAAGGAAGATTTTTTCTCTGCGACCTTTCTTCAATAGACATGTTCTTCTGCCCCCCAAAAAAACTGGTTTGGAAGAAAGAACATGTTTTTTTGGTTTTTTTTCCGGCCTGTGAAAAACCTGTGCAGGGGGGACGCGCGGGGGGTTTTCCATGGGACCCTTGTAAAATTTTTTTCCACCCATTTTGCAAAAGGGTTTTCAAAACCCGGGAAAAACCGTCAAAAAAAGTGGGTGAAAAACCCCGTGCGGGGGGGACAAAAACCTTTTTACTTCACTAACACTATGCGAGAACTTCCCCAAAGCATGCCCCCTTACCTAACTTTAATTTTGGGGGCCCTCTGGGTTTTTGGGGTTTTAAATTTTTATATTCAAAACACATTTCTGCCCCTGCATACCCTTTTTGCATGTAAAATACGGGTAAAAAATGGGGGGGCCCGCTGCTCCATTTCATTTCATGCTCCATGTTTCCTTTTTTTCCCCAAAAGGAGGAATCGGAAAAATTTTAAAAAAAGAATGCTCCGAGTTCCCAGCGTTTAGGCCCAGGGGAATGCGGGGAAATTTTTTGGGAAGGGAAAAGTATCAGCCAACACTAAAAAACCCCCTACTTTTGGGGTTTTGGGTTTTTTTTAAACCGCAGTCATGGGTCCCCGAAAATTTTGGATGTAAAAAACCCTTTAAAACCTAAAAAAACCTATCAGGATGCTTTAAATTTTTCCTTAAATATTTTATGTACTCGGGTTTAACCTATTTCCCCCAGTATTCGGCGATATAACCCCTTTATTATATCTACATTGACCACCATGGGGGTCATCTCGTAGTATCAATAGGCTTTATCCGACTTACTGCTTGATTTTTTTTTCCTCAATTACCCGGATAACCCGGCTCGGACTTTTAAAGGGGGGAAAACGCGTCGGGTTAGGAAGGGATCGGGGTTGTTGAATGGGGTTTTGTATATTCACTTTTTTACCCCCTTCATTTTGTGCGTTTCCTTTTTCCCACTTGAGATGTTTGATAAAGGGGAATTATTTAAACATTTTGGGTTTTTTATTCTATTTTTTCCCCCTTCTTGATTTTCCCTATACAATTTTAAAAGGGCCCCCCCTTTTCAATATTTTTTTAGGGTTTTGCTACGGGTTGCTTGTTTAATTTTTTAGTTTTCTTTGGTACCTTTGAAATTTAAAGATCTTGATTCCCCATTGTTTATTTGTGCATAGAAAATGTTTTTTTCCCGGGGCTTTGCTTTTGGACATCTTTTTACTCTTTTTGTTTGGGTGTACTGTAAAAATTTTGGCTTTTGCCCACTATTGTAATTTGGTTTTGTCTAAGCACCTAATCTATAAAGAAATCCTATATCAATTTAATTTCTGTCCCCCCCGTACGGGGAGGGGGATTCAGTTTGTAATATAGGGTAGCCTCCTATAGTGGGGCCTCCTTTTGGGGACGATCCCCTACCTTTTAAAGGGGATTGATGGGGGGACATAAAAAGGGATAGAATTCTGTATTTCCTTATATAAAAAAGGGGGTGATTTAAATTTTTTAGTGTGGTGTTAAGAATTTTTTAATAGGTAAAAAAAAATAAAAAAAAATTTTTAATTTTGATAGGGGTTTTTTAGTTTCAGTGATTTTTTTGATTCCCAAACCTTGAGAAAACTATTTGTTTTGTCTGTGAATTTTCGAAAACCCGGCCCCCAATTTTATTTACATGTGGTCATGAAAAGGGTTGGGAGAGAACAGGCTCTTTAAATGGTTACAACTTACAACTAACTCCCACCTTCCTCATCATTTTTTAACCCCACTTGATCCCACAGTCACCCACTGCCAAAACCATTAAATCTTTAAAAACGGGAGAGAAAACCCTGTTTCATCACCCTTGGGCCATGTTCCCAGGGTTTTAAATTTTTTTGGGCCCTTTTTCATCCGAAAAATTACCGCCGAAGTGCGAAAAATTACGGGTAAAAACGGCCCTTCTTTAAAGGGTTTAATCCACAGTTTCTAAATAAGAACTATGGTTACGTCTCCTCCCCCTGCTCGCGAATACCCCGGGGGGGGGAGAAAATTTCCCAAAAGTCATTTTCTAGGGGCGTATAGTGCCGCAAGCAGTGATTGTTTTTGGGGCCCGGGAAAGGTGCCCCCCCCGCCCGCCCCCGGCCCCGGGTAAAACGGGGGGGAAAAATTTCCCCCGGGGTGTGAACATTATCCCCACGGGTTTTGTCACCCGCTGCCTGTTTTCATTTTTCTTTACTACATTTAAGGGTTTACACATATGCTGCAATCTATTAGTACTGCAGTATAGTGTAGAAGGGAGCGTGCCTCCTACTGTACAAGTATCTTGGAGGGATGACCAAAAATGAAGCAAAAAACAACATTTTAAAAATATATAAAAATGAAAAAAATAAAAATTAATAAACCATTATTTTCCATTATTAGATTTTAAAAAATAGATGGATGGAGTATTTCTGCATCCATAAAAGTCGACAATTTTAAAGGGAAGCGTAACTTTCCCTTTTAAACCGTAAAAAAAAAAATTTAGGAAAAAACATTTTTTAGTTGGGCCCCACCAAAAAATTTTTTAAAAAAAAAGAGATTTAAAAAATTATATGTACCCCAAAACGGTACTATGCAGTACCATAAAAACTAAATAATACACATGATTACTAATATCACCCTTTGCACAAATCCGTCAATAAAAAAAAAGTAAAAAAAACTACTATTCACCGAAAAAAAAGCTTCCCCGGGTTGGTCTTTTTCCCCTTTTATGGCCAATTTTGCCCCTCCCAAAATGAGTGAATGGCTTGTGGCACTGGAAGTTTAGAGGAGCAAATCCTGGGGGGGACAAAAATAAAGGGGTTGGGAAATCCCCCGGGGTTTAAAGGAAAACCCATTCCTTTTTTATTTTTCCCCCCACTCTCCCCTTTAACCCCTTTAAATTAAAAAAAAAGAACAACCCCGTAAAGTAAAAGGTTTTCCAACTACCTTTTTAGTTACATTTTTTTGGTATAGAAAAATAGACTGTGAAACTTTAACTTTCCCGCAAGGAGAACCAAGAAAATAATAAGGGAAAGAAAAATGGGAAAGGGAGACTTTTTCTGATTTGGGAATTTTTTAATAAACCAACCCCTAACAATGAAAGAGACGTATATTTAAGTTAAAAATTAAAAAGTTTTTAAGTTTTTCTCAATTAAAAGGGTAACAAAAATTTTTTTAACTCCATACTGGTACAAGACGATTGGTGGCTGTTACAACACAGCTTGATTTAAAAGGTTATTTTCCCGGGAGTTTTTCCCCCATTTATTACAAGCCCCCTTTAGCTACAACAACCGTCAAGGTAAGGGGGGTTTTTTGATATTTACATTTTTATAAAATTTCCCATTTTAAAAACTATTTTAATATTTTTAAAAATATTAGATAAAAGTATTTTACCATAGATGTGAGTCTGAGCACTGGGACCTCCATAGGCAAGTTTTGTGCAGCTGTTCTGTTATTGCATCAGAGCCATACTTACTTGGATAGCTGTAGTTTTCTGTAACTTGACCAATCAGGAGCAGCACTGGGCCCCAGCTGTAAAAATGACAAAGGGGTCTTGTTTTTCCTTTTTTTTTTGGTTTTTTTGGTTAGGGGTTGGGCTACTATTTTAAATGGGTTTCACTTTTTTGAGGCGGCATTTTAATACAATTTTTTTAGCATGCTGATGGCATGAAAAAACAAAAAAAAAACTTTTACCCACCTGTCCCTCTCACCTGCATTCCAGCACTGTTGCTGTCCTCTGTCGCCTCCAGTCTCCTGTTTACTTCCTGGCTCAAGCTGAAATGAATATCCCTGCTATAGCTACTGACAGGCTGCAGCACTCATGTGACTGTGCCCAGCGACATTGTTCGGAAGTGAATACTGTGAATGGGGACGTCAGGCATATGACCGCTGCAGGCAATCAATGCCTTGAGCCAGGAAGTAAACAGAAGATTGGAGGAGACGGAGGACAGCGGCACCGCTGGAATGCAGATAATAGGAGAGGTGAGTACAGACTGTTTTGTTTTACCAGGCCATCTGTATGCTAACATTTTTTTATTAAAATTAAGCGGACAATCCAAAGTTGCTAGCAGTACAATGTTGTATCGTGTTAACCATAGAAAGTAGAAGAGTTGAAGAAATCACTCTTTAAAGGTCACCTCTTTAATAATTTAATTATATATTATTAATTATATTAATATATATATATATATATATATATAATAAAATGTTGACTGTGTAGTCAATTACGAACACCAAACGAATGGCACAAAATCAGATTATGCAAATGCATAATTTAATCTTTATTCTAGTCCCACTCTATAAAACACATTTTAATGCATTAAAATACACCTGTGCTGAACAAGTAATATCTGGACAGTATGTTCGTATAATAAGAAAAATATTAGAATCAAGATTAAGGTGCCAGAAGTGTTAGTAAACCTAATGATGAGGAAAAAAAAGTGTCAAACTCTCTCAAACCAATACTCCATACACATAAAATAATGCAGTGTTAAAAAAGCATTTGGAGAGAAAAGGAACACACTGACCAGGATAGAGCATTGCACTCCAACATGCGATTTTCTCTATGTTTCATGTATGGATAACACATACTTGTTACAGAACTATTTAAATATAAAGTCAACAATCTGATCATATGCCAACACAGAAAAATATTACAGACAGAATTATGGGCGTTATTCCTATGTTAATATCCTCTGAAGAATGGAATATGGGGCAATTATCAGAAATCCAAACATTGATTGTTTAAATTGGCTATTAGGCTATTTATTTCACTGTGAAGCAATGTTCAGTGCCATTAATTTTCATGAGAATTTTAATGAGTAAATAAATATAAATGATTAAATTATTAACGACAAAAATCAGTGACACAAGGTGTTCAAATAAATCCTGGGATTGTGGAGTCCCTTTTTACAGTTTGGGTATATACCAGTAAAACGATTCCTTTACAGAAAAAGAAAACTTTTCAACCTCTAATTTTTTATATTTATATATATATATATATATATATTTATAATATTTTATATTTTATATAAATATAATATACCCGTATATTTATATATTTACTGGGAATTTTTTACTGTGTGTTTTATATATTAAAATATATTGCGATATATAAAAATTATATATATAAATATATTTAAATATATATATATTTTAAAATTTTATATATATATATTTATATTTTATTTATATATTTTTAATATAATATATATATATATATATATATAAATATATAAATATATATAACACTAGACCCCAAAAGCAGGCTTTTTTTCACTGTACCCCCTTTTAAAAAATAGGAGGCCTGGAAAACACCCCCAAAGGAAAAAAGGGGCCCTTGCCAATGTATTTTCCGCACTACACACCACAGAGTAGATCAGGCCCGTCATAAAAACTTTTTGGAAAAAAGACTCGATTCCTACAGAGCTGAATGCTGCGACACTTACATCTTTCCTATCAGAAAAAATCATACCTTTTTGTAGACAAACCAAAACAATTTCCTTGGAAGCTTAATAAAAAAGTAATTCTGTGGAAGGATATTTAAGGCTGAGTTCACATGGCCAGCAGTGAGTGGGTGTTTTCTGAATCAGGGGGTTTTTTGGGGTAAAAAAATGTTTGCAATGTAAAATTTCCTTTTTTTTTGCCTTCCCCTGAGGGGGTTTTCCTATCTATTTTATGAATACAGCCAAGCAAGTGTGCTTGGCTATATTCAGAACTCCCATAGACATGAACAAAGAGAACTGTGCAATAGTCAAAATCTTCCCATTTTAATGAGCTACAAGCTGGCCTCAAAGCAAAAAAAGGATGGGAAAATCTTTTTAAACCCTTATGTATGAACACATCCCACGTTTTTATACTAGAAACACAGAGAGGGCAATTTATTTAAAGTAGTACAAAGAAAAATGAATTCTAGCAAATACATTTCCATGGTGCACTGGTAAATATCAGATATATAATTTTGTTTTCAGTTTAACACAATGTAGATTGAATAAACCAAATTCTGTAACTTACTAGTGCTAGTGTACTGTATAACAAAAACATGTTGCCAACCAATGGTCATTTGTTATGATTTTATCTAGGTATAAGAGCTGTCAGAGGGTGGGGGGAGGCACATTCTAATGTTTATCAGCTACTTATCAACATGGTTTAAGCCATAAGGTTAGTGATAATTTACGAGATATACAGTTTTACTTATATAACGATAAGGGCATAGGAAAAAATTACTGTGATAAAAGGGCTGTTCAAGGCTTAATTCGGGACTATTTCGCCCCCAATTACGCCGTGTGGGGGGGGGGCGGAGGGGGGAGTAACAGGGGCCGCACTTCCCGGCCCATAGACTATCACTGCTACGCGGTATCGCCGCTAAAAGTGACTGTCAATTATCTCCCGCCCCGGGAGAGGAGACGTAATCATAGTTCTCTATGAGAACGTGAATTACCGTAATGAAGGCCGTTTGCCCGAAATTTGGCGCACTTCGGCGTAATTACGGACCGAAAACGGCCATTTTAAGCCGTGTGAACATGGCCTAAATTTTAAAACCCTACACTACGAGCCACGTTGATTTTGGGTGCAATAGTGCTGCACTTCCAACTCAGGTAAATGTCAAAATTAACACAAAACCGGGTGATTCCGATTGAACCAAATCGATTTTTGAGGCAAATTGCCAAAAAAATAATCAACTGTAACCATTACCCTAAACCAAGGTTGAGGTAAGGGTTTATTTTATTAGTTTCTAAGGGTTGACTTAACACTCTGGCACAGTGGCATTCTTGTTGCACTTAAAGGGGTTTTGACACGAAGTAAAATTGACGTGGGAAGTTTGTAAATTAAATAATAAACATTTTCCTCATTCATCATTATGAAAAATTCTGCACCGTTTTTGTTTTAGCTGCTCCTTTACTGATCCCATTGTTTACAGCTCATCTCCAGGGATATACCAGGCTGTGAGTCCTCACCCTGCAACATGCTCATACATCAGCTCTCCTCACAGGCAGCTACTGAGTGTTCAATCACAGGTGCTGTCATTCTACTCCTGTCCTCTCTACCCCTTAGTAATTAGTCAAACATTGCAAATAAATTAAAAAAAGAAACCTCAATCAGGTCTGTGCATTGATAAAGAGAAAAAAACACAGGTTTGGTTCCCGCAGTGATTTGAACCTAGGATCCTTGTGCCTGGAGGCAAAAACTTTACCTCTGAGCTACAATGTAGTTATTTACAGTTCTACACATAAACAGCTTTCTCTGACTACAGAGAGGAAAGGCCTGGTGATGTCATCCTGCAGGGTCACATGATATGCAATTCAAACCAATCACACACGCCCCCTTCTGAGCACACAGAGCTGAAGAGCTGGATGCAGAAAGTATGAAATGAGATTGTGGCAAAACCCCTTTAACTCTAATGTGCCATCAGACCAGACGTAACATAGGACAGAGAGCACCCGCTGACCTGGAAGTACCATAGAGTAAAAAAAAAAAAAAAAAAAACACCCAACCCTAGGTTAGGGTTAGAGTTAGAATTAGGATTTGGGTCGCAGTGAAAAAAATTAAGTTCGGGACGCTCAACTAGTTTTTCAACAACATTAGTGTAGAAGCAATAAGAGCTTACATACACATCAGTAGAAACAACTATTAATGTTTAGCTTTGCTACAGTCATATTTGATAGATGAGGTAGCAGGAGATTATGTGCTCCAGTGTCAGGGCATGGGTGGACATATTACTGTGGATAGTAGGAGCCAATAACCCTACATTATGAGCCAGTGTTATCCTGTGTGCAACCAAGCAATAAGTACTTGCACATCCGAAGGAACAAGTTATAATGTCCAGCTCTGCTACAGTCATTTTTGTTAGATGAGGTAACAGCAGATGATGGGCTCTGACATTTCCTCTGAAATGTACTTAAAATGTCTTAGAGTAAAACTTCATAGTTTACAGACACAGATATTATCAGGCTTTTCTGTGACCATAAAATGTGCTTTGTTGCAAAAAAAAAGTTTGTACACATTTCAATTTATTGCATTTTTACAGATATTCCTGATGTTCATTAGGTATTTCAATAATCTTTCTGCATGGAAAGTGTTAAGCAGTATGCCTCTAGCAATACACACGCTGCCTTGGCACTACAAAGCTCACCCACCTGCACACTGGCTCACAACTAAAATTATACAGTTTGGTATCATAGCATTGAAAAACAAAGCCGAAAACAATGTTGCACGTGCCTATGAGCGATAACTGTGTTTAGACTTTGCCTCAACGCATTGCTTTCTCCAGCATACCTCACCACCCACTCTTTTCCACATCAGCTCTGCTTATCATGGAGCACGTGCACACTTGTACAGGTGGTTCATCAGAGCTGCATTATGACAGTAAGCACAGGTTTCTTTTCTACCATCATCTGGGCCCGACGAGTGCTACTTTCTTCTGAATCACTCAAATAAATTAAAGATGAATTAGTAGCTGTGAATTTGAGTAAAATATTCCTGTCCAGCAAACGTACAGCTTCAGATGCTTCTCCAAGTTAATGAACCATCAGGAGAACTCCTGAACACTGAGCTCTCTGCCTGGAGAACACCAGTTGAGATTCACTCCCATGTCATTAGGAGAAAATATATGTTGTGAGTGAGCCCTAGGTGTCTATGCCTGCCCTTTGCCTCAGCATTAGTGGAGTGCAATGTAAACTCTGATGAAGCCATGGCATGGGTCACATCCCCCAATAATGTTGCAGGTTACCCATCACTGTCCTAGAAGCTTGCTGAATAACTGATTACTTTATACAGATAATACAAGCATGCTTAGACATAGGTGAGCAGGGAAAATCCCATTGGGCCCCCAGGTATGGCAGTCCTGGGGCTGCGTTGGAGGTCGAAAGGGAGACGAAAAAGAAGTAGAAAGTCCAAGACAGAGTGGAGAATGTGCAGTCATGGATGGACATTAACTGTAGGTTGGACCCAACTCCACTGGGGGGAGGAGAACGGGGCGCAAGAATCAACTACACTGGTAGCCGCAACTACACTGGTGGGTCCAAAGAATCACCTCCACTGGTGGGCCCCAAGAATCAGTTCCACTGGTGGGCCCCAACAATCAACACCACTGGTGGCTCCAAGAATCAACTACACTGGTGGGTTTCAAAAATCAACTCCCCTGGTGGGCCCCAATAATTAACTCCACTAGTGGGCCCAAAGAATCAATTCCACTGGATGGCCCCAAGAATGAACTACGCTAGTGGGCCCCAAGAATCAGCTCCACTGTTTGGTCCTCCCAAGGTAAACAACCACATAAAGGTACAGAGTTAACTAAGTAAAATACAGGCCTGATCTTGTGACCATAAGTTCTTAATTTTAATCCTGGTGCAGAATTACAAAATATAATCATGTTTTATAGTGATCTTCTCACTATACATTTAAAATTTTCTCTCTGTATTGTATATATATGCTAAACAGCATAAAGTAGTCCCTCAAAGTGGAACACAATCAGGGGAATGGACATAGTAGATGCAGAGGCATTAGTAACTCAAGAGGACTAAAGATTACTCTGCCACATAAGAAGACACCAGTATAAAAAATGGCTCATTATAGGATCTTATTACAGATATTACTCAGAGACCTAGAAGCTTTAAGACCTCTAAATGCAATGTCATCTTTTGGATGGTGGACCATGATTTTGGTTTTGAAACCAAGCCTAAGGCTATGTCTACACAGAAAACGCTAAAATGGCGTCCAAAATCTGACAGCTATACCGCGGTTATTGATGTGGGCTGTGCTAAAAACGGTCGGTTTTTGGATTTCCCGCCAGCTCAGTACATTGACCGTACGGGAATCCACAAAGAGTCCATCGGAAGATAGAACATGTTTTATCTTCCGGCGAAGGCCATCGGTTTAGAAATCACACAGTAGAAAATCTGAACGTGTAAAACTATACTCGGGTTTCTATTGTGGCTTGGTAAAGGAACTGGGGTTACAGTCAGATTTTTGCCGATTCAAAATACTGAATCAACTTAAAAATCCGACTGTAATCCTGTGTAGACATAGCCTAAGATACTCTAGCTTTGCTTATATGCAGTTCGCAGAGAGCAGGTGAACATTAGGTTTTCCCCTTTTTGAACAACTATAACCAACCCAAAATTTGACATTATGTTAAATATTGTGGAACTGGTTATTTTTACAGTTAAAATGACATAGAACAGTTACAGTTGTCTAGTTTAGAAAACATATATCTATTTACCCAGTGAGAGAATTCTGAGTGAATAGAGGGGAGTCTCTTGCTCTGGAGGACCCATTGCATGGACAGGCCACTGAATGAAATGGGCACTGTGTGACATTCAATTCCCACTGTGATGGCGCTGTGGAGAAATGGACCATTTCCTGCCAATTTCCACACAGATAACAGCAGGGGGCTATCTACCTTATTCTCAAGGGATCATTCTAATAAGTAAGACTTTAAATAAGTGATAACCCCATTCCTTTTTCATTTGTCTTCTGTTAAAATCACCACTCAAGTATATTATGGGGAATATAATGGGGGTATTTTCACACCTCCCAAGTGTCCCTCTTTAGAGGGCCAGTCTCTATGTTTAACCCATATCCCTCTGTCCCTCTTTGCAGGTCTCTCTTTTATACACTGGAAATACATTTGCATTAATAAACTTACTATGTTGCTCCCAAAAATACCTGTCTGGTCCCTAACTGTATATTAAGCTGCAACTTAAATATTATTTCATCATTTTGTGAAATGTAGACCTTAAAAATATAAACATATATTATAAAGAAATTTCTATTAAAATTTTCATTAAAAAACATTCAAGTGCATCACTATACAATAAAAATTGGATCCTTAACATGACAAACTCTAGGGGCCAATGTATGAAAACTGTCTAGGTCTCAGACTTTCCTTGTTGCCCATAGCAACCAATCAGAGCTCCCCTTTCATTTCATATAGTGCTCTGAAAAAATGAAAGAGGAGCTGTGATTGGTTATTATGGGCAACAAAAAAAAGTCTTAAAATAGACAGTTTTTATATGTGTCCCTCTAGGTGTCCCTCTCTGACCATCTTAAAAGTTGGGAGGTATGGTATTTTTGCAACTGTATTATATCTAAGTGTTCTGGCCTGAATGCGGGTTTTATGACCCAAACTCGCAGCATAATATGGACCTATGATTATGTGAATTTAGGTAATTAAACTTGCATTCAGGCCATGAAACTCAACCATAATATAAGTGCAAAAATGTGTCTGTAATATGATTGTGTAAAAATAGTTTAAAAATAAATTCACACTTGGCAGATTTGTTAAAATGTCTTTAAAAATTTCTTTAATTTTGATCTGAAACTAATTTTCAGATCAAGAAATGTCTGCAACAATTTTGGCATGCTTAAAATTACTCTTAATAGAACATGGGTGCAGAGAACTGGGACCTCCAGAATAAGTGCACCTTTTTGTAGACTGAGGTGGAAGATCAATTATTCTCTAATGACAACATTTTAATCGGGTTTACTTGATTTAAGTACATTTAGACTTGTGCATTTCTGTTATGGATTGCTGTTTCGTATTTCATTGCTGAAGCTAAGTGAAATTGATAATAAATTATAAAATTGCCAGAAATTGGAAGAAAACGAAGACATAGTGAGATTTAATATGTAATGACCTACTGATTAGTAAATAAGGCAAATGATTAGATAATGGTAATGTGGAAATTGGGTGCTGACCTTTAATAATAAGATTGTGCAGCATTAATCTAGATAACACATTTAACTCTACCTAAATCACACTTACAGGTCAACAACAGTCTTGTGACACTATGAGGTCTTGGATTATGTTCACATCACTCCTTGGAGCTGCTTTTTCTATTCCAGTAAGTTCAAATAAAACGTACTTCCACTGCCTGGCATAAACATATATGCATTTATATATACATGATACGTATATTTATATATACTTTTTTTATTATACACTATATTATTATTATGTTCATCCATGTAATGCGTATATAATTTAAAGTAATACATGACTTTGAGTTTAAAGAAAAGGAAAAGAATAAGTTACAGTAAACAGTTACTATATGCAGAATATAACCATAAATTATGATTATAACACAAAAGCCACACTATAACATACTTTGAGGGTACCTGTCACAATGAACATGCTATCAAATCTGTAGGCAGGATGTTATAGAGGAAGAAGAACTGAGCAGAATGATAAACAGTTTTGTAGCAAAAGGTTCAGTAGAACAAATCACTGGCACAAAATAATTCCAATATTAGGTACAAATAGAGTCACAGAGAAGAAGAAATTCCTCAATATAAAATATAGTAAACTTTATTTAAATCATTCTAAAAAAACTGTAATACCCCCATACACGATATTCACACAATACGTAACAAAAATATGTCTAGGACCTCTTATTTCCAGAATCATATAAATTGATATATACGGTGAACATACAGTATGCAGGTAATAAATAATAGTTATAATTACTCACAGTACTGCTGTCATTTCAGTGACACGACAATTTCAATAGTAAATAGTTCCTTCAGAGGAGAGACAAGTCATCCCTTCAGAGGACTGTTCACTCTCTCCCTGCACAATCCCTGTTAATGATCCTGAAAAAATTACAGCTCCGAGAAGGGCGGCCCCGTTCCAGATGGCTGTCCCTTAAAACCCTGGTATCAGACTAAAGCAAATAACCAGGTCCTTCTAGCAAAAAGAAGCATTCAGCTCCTGATGCATTTCCCTTATATCTATAGGTTCATCAGGGGAAAAAGAATTGTAGGTGCTAAGAGCTAGTTAAAGATAAACTTCAAATAATGCAAGATATGAGATGCCATTGATGTCTAAGACTCTAACCACTACTAGTAGATTGGCCTATTTAAGATGACACAGTTCCTACCACCCAATAGGTACCTAATGTCAAGCACCTGTTTATAGGGCATTCAAAATAACGCAAATACTAATTACTAGACCAGAAGCCCAATGCGCATGCCTACGTTGCGTAATAACATCTCATTAAGGCCTCGTTCACACGACGGTTTTAGCCGCGGTTTTAGCCGCGGCCCAAACCTCGTCGGACCTCGCCGTAAACTCGCTTCTCCTGACGCGGGTTTGCGGCGCGCGGTGGGTGTGGTCTCGGCGCGGGAGGGCCGTGGTTAGGGGCGCGGCTTGCGCCGAGGGTTTGCCCCCATGCAAATTAATAGCAGGGGGCAAACCGCGGCTCGAGCCGCGTCCCTGCCGTGCACCACCCGCGGCGAGACCCGCGGCATGCCCGCAGCAGCACCGCGCGGCCGCCGCGCAGAGAACTCCCTGTCAGGAATTGACAGGAGAGTTCTTCACAAGCGCGGGTCTGGCCGTGGCCCCAGAGCCGCGTCCAAACCCGCGGAGTGTAAATATTAACGCTGTTTCCCATAGGAAACCATGTTAATAAACTAGACGCGATTTGGCCATGGTTATGGCAGCGGAAACCGGGTCGGAATCCGCGTCCATAACCGCGGCCAAATCCGTCGTGTGAACAGGGCCTAAATCAACGATGATGCGGGCATAGAGCGTAGACAATTAATGTAAACAAGAACACTTCCTGTTCCCGCTAACTGTATAGTGATGTGCACAGGCGGCAGTAGTAGTTTTATTCTACCCATTTTATCCCTGTTTATTCTGGATTAAGGAGTCCAGCAGACGGTGTTATCAGTGACTCACAGCCTTCCTTGTATCAGTGTGCATACAGAGATGACTGAGATCAGTGATAACACCACCTACTGGACTCCTTAACCCAGAATAAGCTGGAAATTAAATAAATTACAAATTCTATTAAATCGTTGCCTATAAAATTATACACCAATCTGCTCTTCCTGCTCTATAACAAGCCACCAGATGATCAGATAACATGTTCAATGTTACACGTTACCTTTAAACATACATATGCATATACTCCTAGAAAGGTCTAGCATTTGTTTGCAGTGTAAAAAAATTTTTTTGTGTTTTAATACTTGTATAATTAATTTAATCATCAAATAAATGCAGTTCTATTATTCGGGTATGAGTGATCAAATGAAACTCCAGCTCACTCCTATGACACCACTAGCTAAATACAGGCTCCATTTACAGCAACCTGGATTCTGCATATGACGTATGAGAGAACACTGAGAAATTAGATCTCAGAAGCCTTTAACTCAGAACTGTGCAATTTGGCAGGATGTTAGAACCAAAACTGTTGGGGACCACCCCCAGCCTGCCCAGGACCGTTACTGACTGCCTAGGAACACCGGCAGGCTGGGTATTACCGCCCATTCTTGGGTAGGGTCTACACAAGTCATACTTTTTTGTGGGCTGCTAGAAATGCTTTGTGAACCATACTGGATACCTGTGGGTCTGCTTAAGCTAGTGAAGACAGATCTGAATGAGAGTTGTTGTTAAAACCTGCTGAAATCCAGGATTAGTTAAATACACATTGCTATTTATTGTATTTGTAGGTATGTAGAAAATAATTTATACAGATGTAGATTATATTAATACAGAACTAGACAAAGTTAGGTATCCCTATCTACAGGGCATAGTATTTTAATAGTTAATGCAAGGGCTGAACACACATTCATATTCTTTTTACAGTCAGTTGATCTTCTATGCTCAATGTGCAGGTATTCCTAGTATGCATTTGCCAGATCTCTGTAGAGTTAGGACATCAGGTGGATAAACCATCTGTGGCACATACTTCTGATTCAGCACACAAACTCTAAGAGCACAAGATCCACCCAATCACGGGCAAAAAGGATTTGAAATCTGATTATTCATTCTGAAGCATAACAGATATGAAATTCAGAATAGTTCTGAAAACTTCTGTTACATTGGTAAATTACATGTTTTCTTTATTCTGTGGATACCACAAACCACAGCATGTAAGTAGTCGACGAGGACCTGTGACATCCCCTGACATGTCTGTTTAAGTAAATTCTTGTGTTCACTGTGAAATAACTATTCTGGAGCATCTTCTCTTATATCTCGTTGTTGTGCGATTCCTCTGTTATTCCTTCTAGAAGTCCATTACTGAATCAATCAAATGGGTGTATTCTTACATGCACTGACTGTTAGGCTATGTTCACACGGCCGGGTGTTTGGGAGCCGCGCGGGGTGGTGGCAGCCCGCCGGCCCCATAGACTGTCATTACTCGCGACGCGTAAGAATGTCACATGTCACTTATCTCCCCGGGCGAACAATACGATCATAGAGAACTATGGATTACTGTAATTTCGCCGCGCCAAAATTTGCCTGTGTGAACTTAGCACTGCTTACTCAATTCCAACTGACAACACTCAACTGACAGATTCAGTAATATATGAAACAAGTACCTAAAATAGACATGTCAAGAATGGCCACAGAGCCTCTTTAAACTGCAGGGATCAGAGTTATCTCCAATCCTGGTCACTAACAGAAGATACCAGCTGTAACTAAGAGCCAGCACCCAACATGTATGGATCCCACTCCATATTCCTGCCCAATATTGTGACATACATGTACATCACATGACATGAAGGGGTTAAGTCTCTCCTTAAAAGTTTTTGCTTAGGACCTGCCACCATTTTTGTAGCCAGTATTTGGACAGATCATTGGTTTCCCGATAGAACAGTGTCTGATATGTTACATTAGTAAGTTCCAGGATGCATGGGAGAGATTTTGGCATATAAATTATGAGAACATTTCCAAGTAAGGTACTGGACACATTTACCATATTTATAAGTATTCCATGTTCTGCTATGTTAATAATGTGACCTTTACATGTCTAATTGCAGCTTCCACCTCATCCCCAGCATCCGGGATTTGTCAATTTAAGTTATGAGGTAGGTGAATAAGTTATTTTTTACATATTTTGATCTTTTGATTCCTGCAGGAGATAAATCGCTGCCGGATCACACAGGCAATGGTTAATCCTCTTCTCCCAATTAACATAAAAATGCACACTCAGCTCAGCCAAGTGTGCATTTTTATGGTTGAGTTAAGAAAAAATTAGATCCCGGCTGAACAAACAGTAATTTGTCTATTAGATATAACGTGGTTTAGAGTCGTACAAAAAAAAAGTAGAAACCATTCATTTTGTTTGACATTTGTTTGACATTTATCTCCTATTTACAGTCAGCTTTACCTCTACTCTTCTAGGACAATATCCAGTAATCCTAGTAATTACTCTGATCAGAAGATAACTCCAAACACAAGTCAACGGTACATATATAGATAGAACATGGTTAAGACTGCGCCCACACGGCAAAGGATGAAATACTGGTTGGATCCTAATAAGAATCCGACCAGTTTTTTACACTCCGATTTAGTTTTTTTTGCCTGTTTTTTGTTGTGGCATTATGCAGTGGTTTTGAATTTCGGGCACCCCATTCAAAAGAACAGTACTATAATCTAACCTTTTATGGGTTATAGAACATTTTCTAAGTTTGTCCAAAACTGGCGATTTTGACATCCAATCTTAGAATATTCGAGCTGTGTAGACTACTGCTCAGATTTTCTATTGAGATCTATGGAGCTGGTTTACAGTTGGAATTTTGTGGATTCTAAAAACTGAATCAACTTAAAAACCCAACTGTAAACCAGTACCGTGTAGACGTAGCTTTAGAGTCATGAAACAAAAGTAGAAACCATCCATTTTGTCCTACAGTCAGTTTTACCTTTACTCTTCTAGGACAATATCTAGTAATCCCGATAAATACTCTGATCAAAAGATAACTTCAAACACAAGTCAACAGTATATATATATATAATATATATATATATATATATATATATTTTATATATATAAAACTTGGTTTAGAGTCCTACAAAAAAAGTAGAAACCGTCCATTTTGTCTGACATTCAATTTTTATCTGTAGTCAGCTTAACCTTTATGTTTCTATTAACACAGTTAACTGAGGAAGATATCTTAATTAACTGCAGCAATTTAGAAGATTTCATCAGTCTAATTTATATTAGTCAACACTCCTAGAAAGGAAATCATAAATATAAGACCTCTCAGACAATCCTCCCAAACCACCCTCCCCATACAACTATACTACAGAAATTTAATGAGGTTGTAGAGCATTAGAAAAAAAATAGGTGCTGCCTCTCAAAAGCAATTCCACAGCTGTTTACAGACTGTATGTGGTATGCTAGATGCAGACCAAAGACAGATGTGGCACTGTTTGTGGAAGAAGCAAAGAAACTTGAACCTCGAGATAAATGATATAAGTACATAGTAGATAATCTTCCAACCACTGAAACAAACAGTCTTGTGGACATCCCACAGAGCGGACAGAGGTCTGCTGCTGATCTGCCCGATTGCTGCCTGCTGTGGGGTGGGGCTAAGACAAAGGGTGGGGTTTAGCAATCTTTTTGCCTGCTATAGAAACAAGGGAGGCTTCTGCTCCAGCCAGTTGTCTTATAAACAGACACCGGCACCGGTGAGGAACGTGACTGATATCCTGGGACAAATAGAATTTTTTTAAAAATATTTCTCAGTTTATTATATTACACAGCATGTGATTAATGGAAAGGATGACAGAGAAATTGCTTACTGAAATACTAGTAAAATGAAAAACTTAGTTGCCTGTATTAATGCTCAATTACATGGCAGGTGCTTTGCCAACTTGATTACAGCTAAGTAAACAAATTAAGGTGAAAATATATTTTTTCTTTCCCAAAAAGTACCAATATCTTTTCTGACCAACCTCTAAATACCTGGCCATTCACTCCAAAGAGAAATCGACAGTATCCAGCAAGATCCCCAAGTAATACCCACCCCATCAACTCACGTGCGTCATCTAGTCTACTCTCAGCTCTTGAGCCGACGACAGAAGAAGTGTCCAGGCTTCTCTTGTCTGCTCATCCACTAACTGCTCTAGTGACCCCGTTCCCTCCCACCTTTTCCAGTCCATTTCTCTAACTGTTCTCTCATCTAACTGTCATCTGTAACCTCTCTCTCTCCACTGGGATGTTTCCATCTGCCTTTTAAACATGTAAAAAACCCCCTTTTAATTAAAAAGTCCACCCGGGCCCCTCACTGCTATTCCCGCCCATCTCTAACCTCCCTTCTTCTCAACCCTGGAATGTTTGGGGTTTTCTCTCACCTAATCTGGTATCTCTCTCAAACCTCTTCTTCCCCCTGGAAATCAGTTTCCGCACCCTTGCACTGCACAAAAAGCTCGGCAAAAGTTTCAAGTGATTCTGACACGAAACTGGGGTAATTACTTTTTTGCTTCCTCGGATCTTCGCAGCTTTAAACCCCGTGGACACCCCCTTCTCCAACAGCTCATATTTTGGCCCCCGGAAAACCGCTCTCCTTTTTTCTCATCCTACCCTCTGACCACCCCTTTTCAGTATCTATTTCGGGTTTAAAACCTCCTCTCTTCTTCCTTTTGCTTTTGGGGGACTCCTCAGGGATCAGTTCAAGGGGCCTCTCTTCTTTTCTCTCTCATACCCAAAATTTGAGAAACCATCAGTAAATTTTGGCTTTCAGTCCCCATCTCTACGCTGATGACACCCAATTATACACCCTCCTGTAACATCACCCCCGCCCTGCCCCCCAAAACTCGCGACTGTCTGCCCTTTTCTGACATATGTCCTCTCTCTTCTCAACTAAACATCAAAAAATTGAACTTCAAGTCATCCTGCCATCTACTAACCACCCCACCCCAGTATTTCTGATTCAGTGTGGCACACCACAACTCCAGGCAACAGGCCCACGCCCTTGGTTTAAACTAGATTCTATCTGTCCTTCACCCCCCTATATCCAAGCCCTTGTCCCCCCTCCTGTCACCTCCCCCTCAAGAACATCTCCAAAATCCATCCTTCTCTTACTGTGGAAAAAAACCCAACTTTTATTTTTACTCTTATTTTTTCTCATTTTGACTACTGAATTTCCCTTTTCTTCGTCCTCTTCTCTGAAAAACCCCCCCTCCAATCTGTCCGAATGTAGCAGCCAAGCTCATCTTTCTTTCCAGCCGCATCGAGCCTCTACCACTGTGTCAGTCCCTTTGCATGGTTGCCCATTCAGACAGAATACAACTAAACTCATCACTCTCCCCCATAAAGCTCCCCATAGACCCCCCCCTCTACATCTCCTCCCTCATCTCTTCCATCCTACCTGGCTTCCACTCTGCGAGATTGAATTACACGCCTCAGTCAACAACCTTCCGTGCCCGTCCAAGATTTTGCACTGCTGCACCGGTTCTCTGAACATGTTACCCCATATATGGGCCACACCCAAACCCTTATATTTTAAATGTGCTCTAAAAACTAATTTTCTTAGGCAGGCCTATCAAGATCCCTAATCCAAAAACCGCCTCCCCCTCCCCCCATTTCTCCACACACATTTCGTCTTCCCAGGCACTTATCTATATATGAGGAAGGTCCTGGGGGGCAGTTCACCCCACTTTTTATGTAAACAACCCCAATTTAATAACAGGCCGAACATTTTTAACCCAAGCCTTCTCACCTTTTGTCTCACCCAACACCCTAATAGATTGTAAGCTCTTGGGAAGGGCCATTACATTTCGAGTCGTTTTTAAAGTTGCTTTTTTATAATGTTGTCGGTTGCTGTCCCCAACCCCTAAAATTTAAAAGGGCTCAAATCGTTTTATAAAAAAATTTAATTAAACCGCAATACTGACACCTTTAAAAGGGTACCGTCCAGATAAGCACAGGTGAGATATGCTTTAATTTGCAAACAGTGAAATTTAAAATTTTACAAAAAAAGGGAAATTTGCAAACTCTTTAAACCCCTTAATGAATTGAATATCAAGATTATTCCATGTAAAAGAAAAGGGGGGTTTAAAAATCAAATTTTAAATTTTTTAATACTAATTTTTTTAACATACCCTTTCCTTTTTTCAAATGAATAGGCATCTAAAAAAGGAACGGGAGGAAAGAAAACTTAAAAGGGACTTTCAATAAAAAAATTAAAAATTACTTTTAAAAAAAAAATTTTTCTTTGCAGTACCTTTTTTAAAGGCTATAACCAATGTCTGGATGGCTGAAGAATCCAGTGGTTCCCATGTCTCCAATGGTGCCACAACAGCTCCCACACCCACATGCAATTCCAAAACTACCGTCACATCACCCCATGCTAATACCTCAACAACCACTGATACCAGTTCCAGGCCATCATTCGCTTTTTCCATTTTCACCTTCACAAACCCAGCAATTAAGTCCACCATATTTAACAAATCCTGGAAATCAACAGCCAACACACACACAGCCTATGGAACCATCAAAGCCTGAGCTCTCACAGCAACCTGGTCAGCCAATGTTCCCAAACCAACCACAGCCTCCCCAGTTTTTAAAAAAGAACCCCCAAAATCCATGGGGTTCCCAAACAAAAACCCCTTAGAGGAGCTTGGTAAAATCTTTAAGTGGAAACAGCAAGCATTGTTTAAAGATAGATTTAGGTTACAAAACAGAGCAATCATATTCTAATGATCGGTATGTAAATATTAAGACCTATTACAATAGATTACTTGTTTAATATATTCATCCTGGAAGGGAAGGTTATATAATGTGACTTGACTTATATGGTTATGGAATTTTTTTAAGCTTATTACAAGAAGACCATCGAACTGTGTAAAGCCTTCGAGCCATTACATTCCCAAGCAATCTAACTACGCTATATATGAATAATGTCACACAAAGTCACCGGAAAAACAGACGGTTAGGTATTTTACAGCAATCTATTTTAAGAATGAAACACAAACGTGGACATAAAATAAAACCGCAGACAATATAGAAGAACGCAGAAATGCAGTAGATTCCTTTCCCAAGAGCAGATAAAATTTCTACAATACAAATTAAAAGATTGCGGGGCATATGTTTAGATTTTTTACATCCCAAAATAAGGCAAAATTAAAACAAGAAAAAAGGAAAATCATTTTAGTCAATGAAAGAATGCTCCCCCTGTTACAAAACTTGAAAAACTAATAGGGATTTGACACATTATACGGTGGGTTACAAAAGTATTCATACCCCTTGAACTGTTAATCATATTTAAGCGTTACAGCAACAAACTTAAATGTATTTGATTGATATCTTATGTGAGACAGCAACACAAAGTAGCAAGCATGTGTGAAATGTAAAGAAAATAAGTGCAAATTAATAATTTAGCAAATTATAAAAATGTAAAAGTGTGGCATGTATATATATTCAGCCCTCCTGAGTCTATAATTTGTAGGACTACCTTTAGCTATATTGACAACCGCAGTCTGTTGGGGGATATCTATATCAGCTTTGCACATCTAGAGGCTGGAATTTTGTCCTTTTTATTTTTTCAAAATAGATCATCTCGTCAGATGGTTTTTGAACATTTGTGAATTGTAGTTTTGGCTGTAAGTTTGAGTCTTGCCTAAAGGAAAGGGGAAACCCATACCCCAGGTCAAGTCTTTTGCAATCTTTTAACCGGGTTTTCCTCCCGGGTTGCCCGATTTAGCTCCATCCATCTCCCATCAACTCTGACCCTTTCCCCAGTCGGTGCTGTAGCTAAGCATCTCCACTGCATGATACAGCCATCACCATGCTTCAGGGTGGGGGGTGGTGTGTTAGGGTGATATGCAGTGTTGGTTTCCTCCAATACAACACCTTTTACATTTTTGTCTCATCGACCCACACCTTTTTCCACAGTTGCTTTGTCCCCTCAAACCCGATTTCTTATACTTTTTAAAAAAGGCTTTCTTCTTGCCCCTCTTCCCTTTGGAATTTCGGAGTACAACTATAGTTTTTCCTGTAGACAGATTCTCCCAACTTAGCATCTCTGCAGCTCCTCCAGAGTGAACCTGGGCATCTTGGATGCTTCTAGAATTAGTGCTCTCCTTGTCTGGGTTTTCAGTTTAGGTGGATGGCCATGTCTTGGTAGGTTAGCAGTAGTGTCATTCTCCTTCCATTTATAGATGATGGATTGAACAGTCCTCTGTGAGATGTTCAGAGCTTGTTCTATTTTTTTTTTTACGGACAACAAAGACGGTTATACTCTTTTAATAAATCAAGCACAATTTCTTTCTTTCAACTTAATACATTTGTCTTAAACATGGAAACCACGTCCACTCCATTTTGAACACACACACTTTTCCATGTCATTTTCAACTTGTGGCAAACAAGGCATAAAAAGTCAAAATGTATGTGCAATTTTGGTACGTGCGATAATTTACTAAAATTTTGAAATAGAAAAAAACATAAATGATAGATATGATCCAGTGTTTTTCTTTTATTTTTTACTATCTTTGCTCTGAACTTATCATCTCTCTCTTGTATGCAGGGACTCTAAATCTGTAAGGGAATTATAATATATTTGGGGTCCCTACATATATGTATATATACTTAGGTTAAATCTGAAGAGACAAACCTGCATCAAATCATGCTGATTGTAGTTCAGAATTTCCCCTGCAGATTTGATACAGATTGTGTTAATGTTAAAATCTAAAAAAAAAATCAATAATATAAAAAAAAAATCTGAATTGTGGGTTTTTTGGCATTACAGAAATCCAACAAAAAATTTTTATTGCGAATTCACTTTTCCCCATTAAATGGAATGGGGAAAATCTGCAACCAATCCATGGCGTATGCACAACATAAACTGACATGCTGCGATTAAAAATTCAAACCACAGGTCAATTTCTGGTAGATTCATTGCAGATTTTTTCCATAGTGTGAAGATAAGATTTCCTGGAATTTCATCCACATTGCTACTACTGTAATATGCTGCAAGCTGTATGCCATGTGCATTAACCCTCAGTAGTAATACTTACATTTGATATATGAAGCTGTATACTCTTATGAGAGTAGCAAACACATAAAAAAAATACATAAAAAACATAAAAATTGCATTTTACAATTTTCAATACCTGATGTATCTTTAGCCCCATTCTTATACAAGTCCATAAATGTCTCTTATTTTAACGTATTCTTTTCTTCTTTGCTGTTTTAATGGCCAAGGTGAAAACTACAAGATTTTATGATTTTTTCTAAATATTGATGATATGAAACATTTTTAAAAAATAAACCTTAACCAGAGACTCGTAAAAAATGTGTTAAACCTAAAAAGTTAAAAGCTAAACAATAGAACATTCTGTTTAATTGGGTAGTATTATGTGACTTAAAGTCGATTTATGAAAAATTCTGTTACACCAGTACTAATGTGTCAAAAAACGGTGCATACTATCTTTTAAGTCCTTTGCAGGCTGAATCCTGGCAAGCTAAAACAGATTTGATACATGAAGCTATTGTGTGACATAAATCTGGCCCAGACTAAAAAACAAAATGGAGAAATGTATAGCAAAACCGGAGGTGTACCTTAAAACTCGAAAAACCTAAGGATTAATATATTTGATTTACTATTTAAAGGTTTTTACTATTAAATATTTTTTTTTACATTTCTAATAAGTGAACTGGGTCCTTATCTTTTTGCACAACAAAATCAATTTCTAGTGGTATACAGCTGTATTAATGTGTTTCTAATTCTTTTCTCTTTTATTTTTAGGATTAATTTCCATTGGAACATGAGAGAAAAAAAAACTACAAGAAAGTCCTATTTGTGACTTTTTCTTTTAGATTGTTAATGTTACTGCAATAAAATATGAAAAAAACTAAAAATAAAAGAAATCTACAAGTATGTAAATGATTGCCTTGTGTATAAACCATTCTCTATGGGGATTACAATTGTTACACTGCTTCAAATACATCATCTGGGTAATTGGACAACATTCTAGATGTCAATGAGAAAACTTCTAACAACAAAAACATTATAGATTCATATATTTTCCTTTGTTGCAATAGTTAAGAGTATGTTCACACGATTGGTATTTCATTCCCATTTATCTCAATAGAAAATGTTTGTACTTCATACAAAACGTATATTTGGCATTTGGTTTTTCAATGTAAAATAAAACTTTGAACATGTTCATTCTTTGGTCATATTCCATGCGGAAATTTACTACTGATGTCAATGGGGATGGCTAAAAACCTTGTGTAAAATGCGTCCCAAACATTTGTATGTGGTTCACGTGGATCTGCATCCAAAACCACATAGAATGGGGCTCGTTTATGACTGTAAACCATGAGTGAAAAAACAACTCTAGATCCACATGCAATAAGCATGTGAAATACTTGTTGAAAACTTGTCAGATGACACAGTTTTCAACGGCAGAATCTGATGAGTAAACTTTACTTGTTGTGTGGGTGTACTCTTAGGTTTCTTACCACATCACTACCCATGCATGTAATCATGCCATATTTATGCATAGTATAGACTGATATGACATAATAAAGACCAGTGATATAAAATATATTATCTCATTCCAATGGCACCAGCGGATATGTTACTCAACAAGTGAAGAGTAAATCTTGAACTTGGTGTGATGGCAGCAAGAAAACGCTCACATGTAAAGATATAACAGACTTTGAAAAGGACCAAACTGAGATGGCTTGACAACTGGGTTACAGTATCTCCAAAATCACAGGTGTTGTGGGATGTTTATTGTATGCAAAAGTAGTTCAAGCAAAGACAACTTGTGAAAGCGTCATAGGTGCCCAAGAATAATTGAGAGCAAAGTCAGAACCATTTGGTCTACTCCCACAGAAGAGCTCCTTTAGTACACATTACTGAAAAAGCTAAGACTGGATGTACTAGGAAGGTGTACACAGCGCACCCCAGCTCCCTGTATATAGGGCTGCAAATCAGTCAGAGTGTCTCTGGTCTCAATGTTTATATAAGCCTAAGAACTGGACTATCCATGTGGAAGAAGCAGTGGAAGAAAGTGGATAGGTAAAATGAATTAGATTTTAACCCCAATCACTATTCAGTATAAATAAAAACATAATTTATATTGAAAACAAACTCCCCGCAAACATTGCGCAAGTAGGTTTGCATTTTCACATTTCACCCCACTTAGAATTATTGTACTTTTTGTTCACTTTTTATTCAGATTTTTTGGGGAACGTGAAATGATCAAAAAAACACAATTACGGTGTTCAGCATGCATGGTAAATGATGTTATATTTTAATAGATTAGACTTTTACAGACGTGGCAATACCAATTATGTGCAACCTTTTTATTTTACTTTTTGTAAATTGGCAAAAGGGGATGTCTGTAACTTTTACTAATTTAAAAAAAAAATTTTTAAAAAATGGTTACACTTCGAATTGTAGACCCCTAGGCTACTTGACCACTCAGGGGCTCTATTTCTTGTACACCCTTCTGTTTTATATAGATAAGGAAGAAGGGTGTACCAAAATGGCTGTTCCTGAGGCAGGAAGTAACAGAAGCACTAACATGGCAGCAGTGTCAGACTGGGGTGCCTGCATCCACCACCAGTATGGTGTCACCATCAAGTCTCGCTTTAATTTATACAGACTAGTGTGATAACATCATCACACTAACCTGTAATCAAGATAGGACGTGGGACTTCTGAGTCTCCCTTACATAATTGCAGCAGAACACTGTTGGCAAACATAAAAAGGTCTAAAGACATATGTTCCCTTCTCCGAATGATACATTTTATGTAAACAAAAAAAACATACAAAAAGCTATGACACAAAACACTGAGTATAAAATCACTAAATAATATCCACACATTTACGAAATAACACTGCTACCCAAAACAAAAATCTCAAGGCCAATATTATCAATAATTCTACTAAGACCAAATACCGCCACACAATGACTACATACGACCACCACATAGTGGCTGAAAAATATCACAACATATCACCACCACAAAGTAACTAAATAATCAGGCCACATATTATCACCACATAGTGACTGAATAATACCGAAACACAAACTTCCTATACACAGTGCCCCCAATGGTAATAATGACCCTCTTGTGCCCCAAACAGTAAAAGTACCCCCAAATGGATATGGGTCTCCAGTTTGTGTACCAAATTTTCATCTTCTTTCGTGTCCCCATATAGTAGGTAAGTAAACCCCCAATATAGTAGGTAGGCACCCCCCCAAAGCTAGGTAGGCACATAGGTGAAGCCCCTTCTAGGTAGGTATACTGGCCCCTGTAAATACATATAAAGGCCCTTTATGGGTAGTTAGACTCTACCTGTAGGTAGTTACAGACCCCTGCAAGTACTTAGACCCCCTGTAGAGAAATATATAGGCCCCTATAGGTATGTAGGCCCCTAGTAGTTATATATGTCCCCTGTAGGTATATAGGCCCCCTGTAGGTATATACACCCCCTGTAGCTATATAGACTCTCTGTAGCTATATATTCCCTTTGTTGGTATACATCGCTCCTGTAGGTATACACGCCCCCTGTAGGTTTATAGAGCCCCTGTAGGTATTTATTCCCCTTGTAGCTGTATTAAGCCCCTGCAGCTGTATAGAGCCCCTGTAGATATATAGATCCTCTGTAGGTATACATACCCCTGCAGCTATATAGAGTCACTGTAGGTAAAGACCCTGTAGGTTTCTATGCCCCCTGTAGGTATACACTCCCCTTGTAAGAAAATAGCACCCCAGTAGGTATATATGCCCCCTGCAGATATGTAGAGCTCTCTGTAGGTATACATGTCCCCTGTATATATAGCCCCCTGATTATTAAAAATAAAAAAAAGGAATTTAACCCTCCTTGTTGTCCTGCTGAGCAGCTCTGTGAGCTTGTGTCTGGCATAGGTGCATGACATCATCACGGCGGCTACGCTGAGGCGTTACTCTCGGCTTTTTGCCTAGGAGAACCAGCTGCGCAGGCGACCTGATCAGTATATCATCCTATCTGTGATGCTTACTACTGTGGGCTGTAGGCTTTGTCTGCAGCCCACAGTACTCAGCAGCCATAGGTTTAAATTGTCTCAGTGTCCCAAGGATGGGCATACAGTTAGAAACATGCCACAGAGCTTGAGGCCCACTGGGGAGCCGGTAATCTGGTGGGCACCGAGCTCTGCAGCAAAACATGCGGATCTTGGGGCCCAGCAGGAGATTACCAGCATCCCGATGGGCATCCTAATTTGTGGCGTGTCTCTTACGGTATGTATGTCCTCGGAACATGGATACAGTTAGAAAATGGCAGTGTATGTATCGGACCCGAGGCCCTCCAAAGGATCCTCCAGTCCAACAATGCATGACAGCTATGGAAGACTTCATTAGGGTTACACAGCACGGATCTGAGCTGGCTCTGTTCCCTGCGGTAACGGCAGGTGTCAGTTTTAATAATCAGCTGGCTCCCGCCACTTAGAGAGCTTACTCAGCAAGTGAGCCCTTACCTGTATTCATTTGCCGGCAAGAGTTTAAAGTTTGTCGATAGCTGAGCAAGTGTGCAGAGTGATGCTCTGGGCAATGTTTTCCAATGAAATTTTGGGTCATGGGTTTATAGTAATTTAATTTTGACATGTTTCAACCTATCTACACATTGTTACAGCATCCCTTCACAGCATCGGTATTCCATAATGCAACAGTCTCATTAATGCCAAACTGCAGAAATGGCTTAGGAATGGTTTGAGGAACGGGACAAAAAATGATCCATGGAGACCCTACCTCACAATTTGACTTATAATCTGCTAGTGTAGTCATCTATACAACTTGTTTCTTATAATTAACTACGATATGATCTATCTATCCATTCATCCATCAATCCATACATCCGTTCATCCATAATCTATCTTGTATCATTATCTATCTATTATCTATCTATCTATCTATCTATCTATCTATCTATCTATCTACAGTAACATTTGTTTAATCCAACATCAATGGGGCCTAAGGCCATGTTCACACGGCTTAAAATGGGCCGTATTGCGGTCCGTAATTACGCGCCTTATAGTTGGTAGATTATGATTTTCTATTTAGGATAAGTAGATGACTAGAACTATGATAAAACATACAGAAATATAAAACTAACTTTTTCAGATAGAGAATCTTCAGAATGAACATCCATTACAAAATATGACCACAAAACCTGATGTCATTTTATGCAGTATCAGTAATATTCTTTGATAACTCTTTCTGCTCCATTTTCTGCTTCATGCAACATTTCATATTATTCTGCATTGTAAATTCTGTGTTAGGGCTTGTCCCCAAGGCAGGATTTTTGGTTGGATTTACAGACGGTTTTCGGATTTGAAAGCTGTCTGTAAACTGACTGTCAACCATCCTGATAGACTTTAATAGAAAACCATTCAACAGCCCCAACGTTTGCCGGATGTTTTTTTTACACCACTGGCGTTCCGAAAAACTTAGAACACGTTCATTCTTCTGCCTGGTTTTCAGGCAGAACATAAACATATAGGTGCGAAAGGGGATGGGCGAATCTGAAAACCGCAGACCGCACCGTCCCCAAAACCACGCACAAGATTCTTTAATCAGAATCCGGCCGGTTTCTGCATACCACCATGTGGATGCACCCTTCGACTTTCTGGATTATTGGATGCCAAATCAAAAAAATCTTGCTGCACTTGATACCATACTTGCCAAACTCTCCCGTTTTTGGCAGGGGGGGGGGGGGTCCCGCTATGGGGTCGTCCCCCGCACTCCCGGGGGTGTTGGCATTTCTCCGCGCCAGCAGGCAGGAGTGGGTCCTTTAAATGGCAGCGGTGCCGGAAGCGTAGCGCTGGTGCGCTTTTTCCGGCGCCGCCGGTCCAGTTATCCCAGGCGGGTGAAGCGGCGCGCGAAGGGTCCGCTCACCCGCCCGCGGTCTCACTAAGCGGGAGGATGGCAGGGGGAGCGATCCCTCCTCCCTCTGTATGTCCGCGCCCCTGCGTGTGCCGTTGCATAAGCGTCAGCGGCACAGGTGGAGAGTGACGGCGGCTGCAAGGGAGTGGACGCGCGGGCTGCTCTCATTCCCCCCTGCGTCGTGGGAGATCGGGGGGGAGCCGGGCCGAAGTGCGGAGCCGGGTCGGGGTAAGTGGAATTTATTTTTTTATTTTTATTAACTACATGGGGGGTCCCCCTGGCTACAATGGGGGGGGGGGTCTCCTGGCTGACTAAATGGGGGCAATCCGGGTGGCTACAATGGGGGCAACTACCTGGTGGCTACTAAAGGGGGCACTACCTACCGGGCTGGTACAAAAGGGGGGCACAACCTACCTGATACTAAAGGGGGCACAAAACTACAAAATACTAAAAAGGGGACTACCTCCCTGACTTTAAAGGGGGCAAATACGACTATAAAGGGGGCACTACCTGGCTAAAAAGGGGGGAAAACTACTGGTAAAAGGGGGGGGCATCTCCCTAGCAAAGGGGAGGGGGCTTACCTTGTACAAGGGGGGGCACCCCCCCGCCTGTAAGGGGCATCCCGGGGTTTATGGGGGGCTACTACCGGCTAAAAGGGCATTACCTGGTTTCTTCCAAACCCTTTATGTGTTAGGTGGGGGGTGTGGCTTTTTGAAGGGGCTGGCACACAAAAAGATGGCGTGTCCATGCAAAATTTTCCCGCGACGCACACGCGCGCCGCCCTCTTTAATCTCCTGCTTTTCCATTTTCAAAAGTTGCCAACTATGTTGATACCATGATGTACAAAAATGACATCTGAAGTTCTTCATATCACTGCCTTGAACTTCATAAAATAGTGATATTGTAATAATGTTCATACTGAGAATGTTCCTATAAATGGTGTAATATAAAGTCTTTTTTCAGTGCTATATTGGGAACAGCTGTGTACTGATTCCATGTTGCTGGAAGGAGATTATTCAACGCTTCACATCTGGTTGTGGAATGTAACCACGGTGAAGTGCTGCGTGTTTACTGAGCGGGAACGATCTGATCACTGGCTGACTACTGCTCGGAAAGATGTCAATCTGAACTACTTTTACAGACTTCCTGTATGGAATGTCATTATCATTCAGGGACAAATGCACTGAATGAACACAGTTTGTGTACACTTACGAAACTCAGTTACATAATGAGAAAACATGGGAGAAAACAAACCAGAATAACACACAAAAATAAAATCTATAGGGGTTTTCTTATGTGTATGGCGTTAATATAACCACATACTGTACATGACATATTATAATTAATATAATTTATTAAAAATTTTATAATATATTATATATATACCGTTAAAAAACCCGAATTTTACAAAAATAAAATAAAACAAATATGCTCTTTTTTCACTATCTGACATGAAATCAGAAAAAAACAAAAAGGGGGTTCCAGCCAATATGCTCAGGGAAAGGGAGGGGTCGTGTCTCAGAGATCAACGTGTTATGATCCGATATGTGCATATCAACTCAAGAACAAAAACAAAAGACCTTGTGAAGATGCTGGAGGATGCGGTAAGATTGTGTTGTTATTATCTACAGTGAAACGAGTACTGTATCAACATTGGCTGAAAGGCCACTCTGCCAAGAAGAAGCCAATGCTTCAAATGAAACACGTAAAAGCGAGATTAATGTTTGCAAATGCACAAAGGAACAGAGACGTACATTTTAGGATACATATCCTGTGGTCTGACCTAAATAAAATTGAACTGTTTAGCCGTAAGGACCATTGTTACGTTTGGCGGAAAAAGGGAGAAGCTTGGAAGCCTAAAACACCATCCCAACTGTAAACAAGGGGGTGGCAACATCATGTTGTGGGGTTGTTTTGCTGCAGGAGAGACTGGTGCACTTCACAAAATAGATGGCATCATGAGAAAAGAAGATTATGTGGCAATACTGAAGCAACATCTCAAGACATCAGCAAGGAAGTTAAAGCTTGGGCGGAAAATGGGTTTTTCCACATGGACAATGACCCAAAGCATACTACCAAACTGCTTTACAAAGCAGCTTAAGGATAAACCAAAGTCAATGTTTGGAGTGGGCCATCACAAAGCCATGATCTCAATTCTTTGGAAATTTATGGGGCAAAGCTGAAAAGGCAGGTGAAGCAAGGCGACCTACAATCATGGCTCAGTTATATCAGTTCTGTCAGGAGGAATGGCCAAAATTTCCCACCAAGAATTTTGAGAAGCTTGTGGAAGGTTTTCCCAAAAAGTTTGACCCAAGTCATACAGTTTAAGGGGAATGCTACCAAGTTTCTAATGAAAAGTATGTAAACTTTTGACTTTGCAGAAAGTAATCAGAATGCCTTAAAAAAATCTCTCTATCATTCTTCTGGCATTTGGCAAATATAAATAATTTTGGTAATCCCAATTTACCTAAAATGGGTAAGGTTTATTCTGATTTCATGTCAGATAGTGAGAAAAACATGCATATGGGTCTTTTTATATAGTGTATGTAAACTTTGACTTCAACTGTATACAGCTGGTAATAAGTATTGAATACGTCACCAATTTTCTAAGTAAATATATTTCTAAAGGTGCTATTGACATGAAATTCTCACCGTGTGTCGGTAACAGCCTATTCAGTCCACACAGTCAAATAAATCAAACCATAGATGTCCATAAATTATGTGTAATAAGGAGAAATTACCCCAGGAAAAAGTATTGAACACATGAAGAAAGAGAGGTATGTAAATATTTCTAAACTTACATTTGACTGCAATCAAATTAAGCATTAGGAACCCAAAGTGGTAATTATTAACCTCTAGACACTACTGATTTTGGTGTAACGGTATTACATTGGTTATTGTGTCTCAATTGTGTTTCAATGTCTTGCCCCAGTGCAGACAGTGTATACCACATTGTTAAGGTTTTCATACAGGTAAAAGATGAGGGATGTTAAATCTTGTGATGTCACAGGCTTTAAGTGTGTTGGTGGTTCTCAAATTTCTGATACCACTTCAAAATGGTCTTACATTGCTTAACCCCTTAACCACTGCCCACAGTTTTCTGAAGCTGGGCGGTGTGGGTCCTCTGTCAACAGCAATGGCAAAAGTTGTCATTGCCACAGAGGGTTATCAGCTTTGTTCCTAGAGCAGCTTTTGAACATGTTAGGAACCAAGACTTTCTTCGATCCTCTCCATTTATCCCTTTGTTGTGGGCTGGGTTTCTCAGTACCCGATGGATCATGTAACAGTCAGACCTATAAATAGCCCCAATGCTTTCTATGTAGTAAGCCTGCTGTTAGGGCACAGTGTGCCGCTCTGACAGCTGCCTGTATTATACTGACACAGTATACACTCACCGGCCACTTTATTAGGTACACCTGTCCAACTGCTCGTTAACACTTAATTTCTAATCAGCCAATCACATGGCGGCAACTCAGTGCATTTAGGCATGTAGACATGGTCAAGACAATCTCCTGCAGTTCAAACCGAGCATCAGTATGGGGAAGAAAGGTGATTTGAGTGCCTTGAACGTGGCATGGTTGTTGGTGCCAGAAGGGCTGGTCTGAGTATTTCAGAAACTGCTGATCTCCTGGGATTTTCACGCACAACCATCTCTAGGGTTTACAGAGAATGGTCCGAAAAAGAAAAAACATCCAGTGAGCGGCAGTCCTGTGGGCGGAAATGCCTCGTTGATGCCAGAGGTCAAAGGAGAATGGGCAGACTGGTTCGAGCTGATAGAAAGGCAACAGTGACTCAAATAGCCACCCGTTACAACCAAGGTAGGCAGAAGAGCATCTCTGAACGCACAGTACGGCGAACTTTGAGGCAGATGGGCTACAGCAGCAGAAGACCACACCGGGTGCCACTCCTTTCAGCTAGAACAGGAAACTGAGGCTCCAATTTGCCCAAGTCCATCGAAATTGGACAGTAGAAGATTGGAAAAAACGTTTTGCCTGGTCTGATGAGTCTCGATTTCTGCTGCGACATTCGGATGGTAGGGTCAGAATTTGGCGTCAACAACATGAAAGCATGGATCCATCCTGCCTTGTATCAAACGGTTCAGGTGGTGGTGGTGGTGTCATGGTGTGGGGAATATTTCTTGGCACTCTTTGGGCCCCTTGGTACCAATTGAGCATCGTTGCAACACCTTGTGGAATCTATGCCATGAAGAATTGAGGCAGTTCTGAAGGCAAAAGGGGGTCCAACCCGTTACTAGCATGGTGTACCTAATAAAGTGGCCGGTGAGTGTATAATGTATTAGCATACAGGAATACGCTATACATGTAAAATAAAGTGTAAAAATTGTTATCCCTTAATAGGATTAAAAAAAGAAAAAACAATAATAAAGAGTGTGAAAAAAATTATAAAATATTTAGTAAAAAAAAATATTGTGCAGTACCACACACAAAAAAATCTTAAACATATTAGGTATCCATTCGACTGTAATAATCTGTATAATTAATTTACAGGTTATTTAATATGAAACCCAGATGGTGTACAAACAAAAAAAGAACAAATGTAGAAAAACGCTTTTTTTTAAATATTCAGGCTACAAAAAAAAATTCTAAATATTAGACAGTAATTTATATGTGCCTTCAAGATATACCTCCAAAAATAAAACTTCTCCCTTTTGTAAGCCCTTGTGGGCAGGGTCCTCTCTCCCTCTGTACCAGTTGTTAGTCATTTAGGTCCTTATATAGGAAAACTGTCTACCATCAAGACTGTCTTTGTAGCCCACAGCAACAGGAGCTCAACTTTTATTTTTCCAGAGCTTTGTATCAAATACAAGCTGAGCTCTAATGGTTTCTATAGGCAACAAAGACAGTCTTACCGCTAGACAGCTTTCATAAATAAGGCCCTTAAATGTTCCATTGTACCTTGTTCGGACTTATGTTATGTATGTAACCCCCAGGAATGTACAGCACCTTGGACTTAATTACAGTTTAAAAATACTACTACTACTACTAATACAACTACTACTACAACTACTCCTACTACTACTACTCCTAATAATAATAACAACAATAATAATAAGGCTTGGTTCACACGGCTTATTTGCGGGGCGTAATTACACCCCGAAATTACGCTGTGTGGGCGGGGCGGGAGCGGGGGGCCGGCACTTCGCCGGCCCATAGACAATCATTACTAGCAACGCATATACGCCACTAGTAAATGACATGTCACTTATCTCCCCCTGCGGCGGATTCGCCGAGCAGGAAGAGGAGACGTAATCCATAGTTCTCTATGAGAACTGTGGATTACCGTAATTCACGCAGTATGGACTGAAATACGTCCCATTTTAAGCCATGTGAACATAGCCTAATAATAATAATAATAATAATAAAACAAGCCCTCACAAAGCTGAGTCACTGGAAAAATTAAAAAATTATGACTGCTTAAACGCAGACAGGCAAAAATTGAAAAAAGTAGATGGTTATTAAAAGTGAAGCATGCCTCAGCCAAATTATTTGACTCTTCTTCTCTCCATTGGATTGCCACCATAATTTAATTCACAGTTTAAAAAAGAGCTTAAATAACACTAAGTATGGATAGATTTTCTGGGCAGCTGTGTGTATGTGTACCACTGATGTGAGAGGTGATTATCAGCTACAAAGGTCTTCAAGGGTAGGTGGCCACTTTACAATGAAGCAGCTCACCACCAAAATGAGCCTGGGGGCTAGCAGACTTGTTCATAAAACAACAGATTAGCGAACTCTACTGTGTATGGGACTCTGAATCAGACGGATGGTCACTGAACCTCTGCTAATGAAGTTGCATTGGCAGAAAAAGGATCAATTTTCATGGCAGTATCTGAACTGGACGTCAGCTAATTGGTAAATGGTTGCCTTCTCAAATGGGCCATCCTTTTTGCTTTATGAAACGGATGGATGTTGGTGTGTGAGGTAAGAAAGGTCACAGAATAAATACTCACAAGCAGGTGGTGGCAGCGTTATGGTCTGGGAAATGTTTTTGTGGCATTCTTTGGAGCCATTCATCCATCCATTCATTAATTTGGCTATGAACCCATCCTTGCAGATCTCAAACACCCATACATGCTGATTTTCTTCCTTTGGGTGGATAACATCTTCCAGCAAGACAATGTGACATGTCAACTAGAAATGTCTGATAATGGTTGGAAGAGCATGACCAAGACTTCCAAGTACCACCCTGGTATTCTAATTCTTCAGACTTCAGTGCAACTGAGAATCTCTGGGACCACCTTGTTCATCGTGTTCTCTCTATGGATTCTTCCCCACACACCTTAGAACAGCTGTGGGATGCTGTCAGCATGGCTTCTGATGACCAGCAGCTAATAGTGTGTGTATGTGTATGTATAAAAACTTGGAAATGTTTTAATGTAGAGAAGTCAAAGCAACCCCCTACTTCGAGTGTGAAGGACCTAGTACATGTTTTCCTTTAGTTGCCTTTCTTGTCCTTCGCAGGAGGTAATGAAATGTGGACCCTAAGGGTTTTTCTCCTATAGTTGCTTACAGCGAGGGAAACTAAATTAATAAAAGCTGCTAAAAGTTGAATATATTTTTGTATCTCAAACCCATTCACTTCAACAGAGCCAAGCTGTAATAACAGAAACAAGCTCATGCACAGGTATAGTGGTGTTTCTGCAACAAAGCAGTAAGAAATCCTGTACTCCTCCTTTACGAATGGGAATATGTTGCCCTGGGACCCATTGCAGTTGTACACATATCTTAGACAAAGAGAGTAAACTATAATCTCAATTATCTACCTGCCACTTTATGAGGTGCCATATAACAACCAAGTGTGGTCAACTAGGAGTAGATTGCAGTACAGTGCAGTTCACTGATATGATGCATCATGGAAATGGCCAGTAGCATGAGTATGTTAATTACAGGTAATAAAGAAATAAAGTGATTATCTTTCTATTACAACTGTGAAGCCTCTGCTACTCTCTGACAAGTAGAGTCAAGGTCAGAGAAAACAATCAGCCTAAGGCCATTGGAATTACTGGCAATTAGAGGGAATACAAAGCGTCATAGGGCATACAATCATATTGTTGGAACTTAACAATGAATTCTTGATCCCATCAATTTAAACATATACACTTGTCAGTTTTGTTGCTGCTGTAGATGAATGTGTATTGAATCACCACTTAAAATAGTGCAACAAGTTGAGCATCTAGGATGTTTAGTGCACTTTTTATTTTGTAACACGTGTTACTGATGCACACAACTTATATCACATTTCTGCGTTTTGAGAACCCTCATCCTGCTGTAATATTAATGATAAATGTAATGGCTTTGTAGATTTTGACAGTATGCATTGGTCAAGCCCAACTACAATTCTAAGAACAGAAATAACATATGATGAATAAATGAACTACACAATTGCATAGATTGTATACTGAAAAACGAGCTGTTCCTATCAAGTTCTACCCTTTATACAAACCACCCTTTATATGGGACCTTGATTGACACAAGTTGGAAAAAGTATTTTCTGACTGTTACTGAGAGCAATACCCCGAAACAGCTGTCTGCAGATGAACAAACTGGCATAGCTACATTAATCCCCTTCACACTGCAAGGCTCAGTGAGTTGGATGTGACTTAAGGAATACAACATCCAATAGAGGGTGCTGCAAAGTCTCAGCTCTTCTCCCATGAGCCTTTTAGAATATGTAGATTTCAGTGGAGCATCTAAAGCAAAAAGTTTCCACTGACTAACATGGTGCTTCTCCCTAATGACAAACCGTGTCCCTCTTGAGCTGACTGCTACTGGACAGATGTCTGGATCTAGATTCTGCAAGATGTCTAAGGCTGGTCATACTTATTCGGTAAACTTTGTCCAAACCAGCCAAATTTGGTAGACTAGCCATTTAGTAATCTAATTTGTAAGGTGGTCTCTTGACTTTCATTTGACAAATTATGTCAGGCGAGAGAAGGACCTGGCAGCTGTTCAAGAAGATAACCTACCAGAGGACTTTGAGAGTGGCTTACCATTTTTCATCTCATGCAGAACACTCATCTGAGCTGAACATGTATGTGTATGTAGGAATTGGGATAGATAAGTGTTCGACCAACTGCTGTATAACGTATCATGCCAGCTTTACCCTTTTTTAAATCAGTAAATCGTTCATGTCATGGTGGTTCCAAATCAAAAATCTTTAAGTGCTTCACCAGCCAGGAGACACATTGATACGCAAGACACAAAGGCAGTGTATGACAGAGTCTGTGGGAGGTTCCAAAGCTCCCTTTATATATACAAGAATGCAAATAGTTTAAAAAATACAGTAAAATGTAGCCCAATCTGATGATGACACTTAGATAATGACTACCAATCAGAATATGTAGAGGCAAGCAAAAAATTTATATATTATCTAATGCTAAATGCGAACCTAAGATCTTGTGTGGACAATGAACTTTACGTAATTGGCGTTTGTTATGGAGACACCACCATCAAAATTTTTCCTTTTACGTATTGACAAATATGTGACTATTATATGGACTTTTTTTTTAAATTTATATGAATATATATGAAATTTTTAAAATATTTTTTAAAGTTCCCCTATGTACATTACTTTCCCTGGCTTCCCTCCTGTGAGAGGCAGTGAGAAGATTGCTTGTCATTTCTTCTTTCTGATTGACTCTGGTTTGAAAGGTGTATTTTCCTCTTATGTACCGCTCATAGTGTAGTATAATGTTATCTATCCCTATTACAAGAACAAAGGAGAAACCATTATGTCATTATCTACTAATTCTAGTGAGACTATGTAGAGTTTAAGTAAAGAGAGATTAGTCTGCCTTGCCAAACAAAAGTTCGCTCTCACAGCTAGAGAAGGGCAATATTTCAGGTATGCAAAAATCTAAAAAAAAATTGGCAGAAATTCGAAAAAAAAAAAAAAATTCCAGGAATATTGGTTTTAACAAACATACTCCTTTCTGATGGCAGTGTCTTGCTAAACTACAGTCATGATCTCGGTAGGACACCTTGTACTGTATGTAATTGATGAAAAGAACATGATTACCCCATGACAAAGGCAAGCAAGATTATATTATTTAAAGATAATAACAACAATACAATCAGTTTTACTTTCACAACACTTGCAGCAATTGCCAGATCCTGTGGCAGCATGTTTTTTTTTTGTTTTACATAACATAGTTATGATAGTAAAGTAGTATTTTGAACTTTTTGATTAAATTGCATTCTTACTGTTTTACCCAAGATCAGTTAACCATGTATTCAGTGGGGTCTGCTAAAAGGATAACCTACATATATCACATAGTAATGATATCTATAAACTTTCAACAACTGACCTTTGAACCATATATCTACCAAGCACATATTTTTGGCCACATGTATTTGACCATATGGTTATTTGATTATTTTCATGAAGAATACCCAAAAAACATGCCAGCAGGCTTTGCCTTTTACAAACCATACAAGAGTACTTATATATATCACCATTTCAGATCATTAATAAGTGCATTTTCCCTCTTGCCTACATGCTGCGTTGTATTGTCTGATATACAAAGTTAGGTAACTCAGAGCATGACACAATCATTGAAGTCCTGGGCAAACCACACGAACTAAAGAGTTTGAAGTATTCTTACAGTCAATAAAATCTTATATATAATTCTAGAGCACCTTGACTGATTCTCACATGTAGCAGTGATAATAATAACCATTGTTATGCGCAAGATGAACCAAAAGAATGAACAGAGGCGTTCTTGATGGGAGAGAATATTTTTGCTCAGAAATTAGAGTTCACATCTTTATATATCTCAGTCGTCATAAATAGTTGTCATTTCAAAATGTTGACTTTCATCACTAAGAAATCTGCAAGTTATATAATTGAATAACAGATGAAAAGCCAAATTGATACCGCCTATGTCATCAGGAACAAATAAATCCTTTGCCTAATGTGTAATAAAACATTAGTTGATGTTGCTAGTGGGACATCCTGTACTTTGAATGTTCCCTCAATGACAGAACATGGTACATTATAATACAAGCACTGGTGTCGCTGGCAGCATGGATTATTTTACTTCCTTGGACAGTATGAGGAGAGATATGGTAATCAAACGACGTGTCAGTAATAAAGTAATATCATAAAAGCAAATGAGATATTAAGTTTTGTATAATACATGTCAAGAAATGAAAAAGGATAATAAAGAATGTAGGGTTTTAGCTCATGTCCAGACACCTTTGGGCGTTAAATTAGCTCTCGGGAACACTGTCTCCTTGGTAAGGTAGATTCTGGTATACCAATATATTTGACTCCAACCACCTTGGTTTAAAACTGAATTCAGCAGAAGGTTCTCCATTCAGCACACATACTGGTCAGTGTACAATTTCCACAATATAAGGCCTAGGCCTTCTAATCTCTAACTAGACATTAACATCCCTTACTAACCGGGGTTTGAGCCTACTGCCCAGCGTTCATTTCAGTGTCCTCTTTCTCCCACAGGTTAGCAGCACCTGTATTTCTCCAGTCTAAAAACAGAAAGAGCCCTGTCTGAAGTGCTCACACCTTTGTTTAAAAGCTCTAAAAGGTGTCACTTAATGAGCATTATCAACACAAGATCTATAGTGGAGTAAAACTTGTCATCAAACCCAACCAAATCCTTCTGTAAGGGTATGTTCACACGGCGCATTGGATCTGTTTTTGGATCCGTTTTTAGAAGCATGCTTGCATCCGTGTTTTGGACCCTAAACGGATCCAAACAGGCATCTAACAATGTGCAGTGTGATGTACTTTGCTTTCAATGTAAAATACGCATCTGCGTTCAGACGAGTGATCACCGATGTGTGCGTACATGCGTCTTTCTGATCCATTCAAAGAATTGACATGTCAATTCTCGATCCGTTTGATGCAGCAGTAGCTCTATTTAAAACTACAGCAAAAACACATCCAAGCATGCACCTGCGTTTTAGATGCGATTTATGCAGTGCTTTTGAATGCGTTTTGCAGATCCAAAAACGGATCCAACACGAAGTGTGAGCATACCCTAAGTCGTTAGCATTTTTACCTGCTTCACACGGTCTATTGACAGAAACATGCAGCCCCTTGCATGCATACTGCCACAATTATGTGGCGGAGTCTATGTTTGAATGTTAGAAGATGCTGTGAATTATATGGAGACATATATATATATATATATATATATATATATATATATATATTGTATAAACACTACAATATATAAAGAGTAGGTGTCTTAACTAAAACTGCAATACTTGTCAGTTGACACATGGGCATACATAGTCTATTTAGCTGAAAAAGAATAGGTTGAAAGGGGTCCAACAGCCAGGGCCGGGACAAGGCATTTTGGTGCCCTAGGCGAGTACAGCCAATGGCGCCCCCCTCCCTCGCTCCCCAAAAATGCCCCCCCCACCCCAATTCCTCTCACCCCTGCGCCAGGTCCTGTCACTAATTTTCTGCACATTCCACATAGCTCCCGTCCATCTCCTCAGCAGACACTGCACAATGGAAATCAGCCCTGACAAATTTGCTTTTTCAAAATCGCTCCCCTCCGTATGACATTTTTAAACCCAAAAAATAACAGTCACCGAATAATCCACCGAACAGGGAGCAAATCACCAACGAAGATTGTTACTAAAAAACACTCCTAAAAAACCAAACCCAAAACTATTCCTCCCTGGGGCCCCAATAATCCGCCATCCCTGCCCAAAACACGACCCCACATGTGATATCAGCGTACACAGGCTCTGTTTACATATACCACCGCCAAAAGTCCCAATAGGGGTAGATACTAGTTAGTAGACCTCTCGAAACTAAGTATTACACTGCATTACATTTATGACTCACAGAGACGTCTTTTCTGATCACGTCGTTCACTTTCCCCTTCTCTTCTCCCCCGGTTCCCACCTATGTGATTGCCCCGGGCCAAAACTCGCCCCTGCAGATTTGGACACAAAATCTTAAATCCTCACATTTCCAGAAACTCCAAAATTTTTTGGTAAAAAATCCCCTCAGTTAGACAGGAAAAATTTATAAGGGTCACTCTCAGGAGTATATAGACATAGGGCACTCTCAGGCAGGTTAAAAACATAGGGGCTCAGGCAGGTATATGGGGGCCACAGGCAGGAAAATCTATAGGGGCTCAGGCATGTATTAGCTAGGGGCTACAGGCAGGCTTATAGGCCTACAGGCAGGGCATATGGGGGCCACAGCAGGCTTATGGGGGCCACAGGCGGGCATATGGGGCACAGAGGCTTTTTGGGGGCCCGGCGGGCTTAAAATTTAGAGGCTCAGGCAGGCTTATGGGGTACAGGCAGGCGTATGGGGCCACGGGCATTTAATAGGGTCCACAGGCAGGCTTATAGGGCCCAGACAGGCTTATGGGCTACGGGTAGGCTTAAAGGGGCCCGGGGCAGTCATATGGGGGCCACAGGCGGCATAGGGGGCCCAGGAAGGCTTATAGGGCTAAAAAGGAGGTTTATTAGGGTACAGCAGGCTATGGGGGCCACGGGCGGGCTTATAGGGGCCAACGGCTTATAGGCCAAAAGGCGGGCTTATAGGGGCTCACGGGCTTATAGGGGCTACGGGCGGCTTATAGGGCCACACAGGCTATGGGGGCCACAGGCAGGCTTATGGGGGCTACAGGCGGGCTTATAGGGCCAAAAGGCAGGCAAGGGGGGGCCACAGGAGCTTATAGGGCACGGGCCGGGCTTTTAGGGCCCTACAGGCAGCTTATGGGGGCCACAGGCGGGGCTTATAGGGCACAGGCAGGCAAAAGGGGGCCACGGGGAAAGGTTTAAGGGGGCCACAGGCGGCTTATGGGGCCACAGGCAGGCTTATAGGGCTACGGGCGGGCGTAGGGGGGCCACAGCAGTTATATAGGGGCCACAGAGGCTTAAGGGCTACAGGCAGGCATATGGGGCCACAGGCAGGCATATAGGGGCACAGGCACAAATAGGGGTACAAGCAGGCTTATAGGGGTACAGGCAGCAAGGGGGCACGGGCAGGCTTAAGGGGCTACGGCAGGCAATAGGGGCTACACAGGTTTATGGGGGCCACAGGCAGTCAATGGGGGCTACAGGCAGGTTTATAGGGGCCACAGGCAGGCAAAAGGGGGCACAGGCAGGCTTAAGGGTACGGCAGCTTATAGGGGCCACAGGCGGGCATAAGGGGCCACGGGCGGGCTTATGGGGGCCACGGGCAGCTTATAGGGTACGGGCGGGAAAATAGGGGCTACAGGCAGTCAAAAGGGCACGGGCAGGTTATGGGGGGCACACGGCAGTATATGCTAAGGGCTCAGCATTATATAGCTAGGGGCACAGCAGGTTTATGGGGCCACGGGCAGGCATATGGGGGCCACAGGAGGCTTATAGGGGCCACGGGCAGGCAAGGGGGCCACAGGCAGCATATGGGGGCCCGGCGGCTTATGGGGGCCACAGGCGGGCAAAAAAGGGGCACGGAGGCTTATAGGGCAACACAGGGTAGGGGGCCACAGGCATTTATATAGGGCCCACGGGCAGGCTTAAAGGGGGCAAAGGGAGGCTTATGGGGCCACGGGGCGGGCTTATAGAGCTAAGGCAGGCTTATGGGGGCTACGGGCAGGCTATGGGGCCACAGGCATTATAAGGGCCACAGCGGTTATAGGGCCACGGGCAGGCTTATAGGGGCTACAGGTAGGCAAAGGGGCCACAGGCAGTCATAGGGGGGCCACAGGCAGGCATATGGGGCCACAGGCGGCTTATGGGGGCTACGGCGGGCTTTTAGGGGCTACAGGCAGGCGAGGGGGGCCCACGGGCAGGCTTATAGGGGCAACAGGGGGCTTAAGGCCACAGGCGGGTTTATAGGGCCAAGGGGGCAAGCTTATGGGGCCAAGCAAGCTTAAGGGCTAAAAGGGCCGGGGTTATGGGGCTACGCGGGCTTATAGGGGCAACAGGCAGCTTTGGGCCACGGGCAGGCATAGGGGGGCCACGGGCAGGCTTAAGGGCTACGGGCAGGTTTAAAAGGGGGCCTACAGGCCCGGGCTTATGGGGTCAAACGGGCGGGCATATGGGGGCCTACAGGCAGGCTTTAGGGCCACGGGCGGCTTATAGGGGCCCACGGGCAGCTTAAAGGCTACGGGCGGGCTATGGGGCTACGGGCAGGCGTATGGGGGCCAACGGGCATTAATGGGGGGCCACGGCAGGTTTTAGGGCTACAGGCAGGCATATGGGGCCACAGGCAGGCAAAAGGGGGGCTACAGAGGCATATAGAGGCTACAGCAGACTTATAGGGGCTCGGGGCGGGCTTATAGGGGCTACAGGCAGGCATATAGGGGCTACAGGCGGGCTTAAGGGCTACAGGCAGGCATATAGGGGCTACGGCAGGCAAGGGGGCTACGGGCAGGTAAAAACAAAAACTTATAAAGGCCCGGGGGCGGGGTCCCTTGGGCCCCCTGGGCCCCGTAAGCCCCCGGCAGCTCCCGGGGCGCACGGGCCTTTGCACCCGTGGCCCCCGGGGGGGAGGCACTCGGTTACATCCTTAAGGGGACGGCCCCCCAACCCCCAGCGGGCCCACAGGCGGCGGGCCTCAGCGCTAAAGACCCGCGGGGCCCCGCGGTTGGCCCGCGGCTAGGAGGACCAGCGATCCCCCCGGGATGGGCCCACACGTCCCCGGAGCAGGGAGGCTCGGGTCTTTTGCTCCGCAGAGGCGGGTCACAGAGACCGCCGGCGCTTTAGGCCCAAGGCAGCGGGCCCGGAGCCCGTGAGGGGCCGGGCCCTGCCCGCGCCCCTTGGGGATAGGCAAAAAGGTAGGCGCCCTAGGCGGACGCCTACCTTGGCCTACCCGTCGTCCCGGCCCTGCCAACAGCTCATGTTAGACCTATTTCCATTGAATGATGCATCAGTGTTCTGGACGTGCTTCCAAGTTCTCTTATTGGGATCACAGACTTTCCATTCATATAAATAAAATAGTGTATCCCAATCGTGAGGGGAGATAATAGGCTATGACTGCTTGGTGTTGTGATAATAATGATTAAAGGGATTATCTCACTACAAAGATTTCTTTTTATATTAAAGACCTTGCAAAAACAAGTCACTTTGCAATATGTGTCCATTATCCATGTCCTATCTATTCTCAGATATCCCCTCTTGTATGGGCTGCATCAGCACCTCAGGTCGCAAAAAGCTACAGCCTGTTTGATCTCCCCTGATAGCGGGCCCCACTGGGTTTCTATAGCTACAGACTGGCTTCTACTGCAGCCTATGGAAGCCAGTGAACATGCCCCTAATTCAAAAAATCCAAAAAAAACAGAACGAGGGAAATGAATCCCAAAGTGTAGACAAACCCCCTTTTAAGGACCAGATGGAATGGTCACGATAGCTCTTACACTGTTCTGCAATATATTGTAGAAAAATGTCCCCTGACTACACCCAGGATAAGATTTGTTTCTTTTTGCGCGTTAAATTTTTGCCTTTAATATCCATCAATGAAACTGACGTGGGCCTTTATTAACACTGTAATGGAGATCAATCACTATAGTCTTCACAGTCTGACTGTGAAAATAGTTTGTACAGCTTGCAAATCCGTGAGTCAAGGAATTCCCTGTGAAGTGGATATGCAGATAGAGGCACTTTACTGCTCTCTCTTCTATATTTGTACTGGGAATAGCTAGTGTTCTGCTGGAGAACATTTTCATGGTGCCTTAAGTAAACAGTCAAGTTCTACATTCCACAATCTCAGTTCTTCCTAATGCATTTACAATCATGATAAGAATACTGTATAAATGATTAACGTATTCCACAATTCTCAAGCATGCAAATCATTTGTATTACCCAGATATATTTATCTTCACTGGAGAACTTCTCATTCTGTGTCTGTGTAAGAGTCTGAACGGACTGTACTCATTGCACAATTCAAAACCCTTATATGGGTAAATGAAATATTTTGGGTTTTGCCTGTTTTTTGGGCTTTATTCTGGGATAGTGTTAGTTTAAATTGTCACTGTAGATTATCAGATGGTAGGACTGTTTTTGATATAGACAGAGTTGACTTAAAAGTTACTTCTGTTTTCTGCAAACAAAACTAATCTGTCACAAGCATTCATTATTTACAGTCATGGCCAAAAGTTTTGAGAATGATACAAATGTTAATTTTTACAAAGTCTACTGCATCAGGTTTTATAATGGCAATTTGCATATACTCCAGAATGTTATAAACAGTGATCAGCTTAACAGCAATTAATTGCAAAGTCAATAGTTGCCTAGAAAATGAACTTTTTCCCCCAAAACACATTTGAACTTCATTGCAGGCCTGCCTTAAAAGGACCAGCTAACATCGTTTCAGTGATTGCTCCAGTAACACAGGTGTGGGGGTTGATGAGGACAGGGCTGGAGATCAATCTGTCATGATTAAGTAAGAATCACACCACTGGACACTTTAAAAGGAGGCTGGTGCTTGGCATCATTGTTTCTCTTCTGTTAACCATGGTTATCTCTAAAGAAACACGTGCATTCATCATTGCACTGCACAAAACTGGCCTAACAGGGAAGAGTATCACAGCTAGAAAGATTGCACCTCAGTCAACAATCTATCGCATCATCAAGGAATTCAAGGAGAGAGGTTCCATTGTTGCCAAAAAGGCTCCAGGGCGCCCAAGAAAGACCAGCAAGCGCCAGGACCGTTTCTTAAAAGTGTTTCAGCTTCGGAATCGGGCTACCAGCAGTGCAGCGCTTGCTCAGGAATGGCAGCAGGCAGGTGTGAGTGCACTGCACGCACTGTGAGGCGGAGACTCATGGAGCAAGGCCTGGTGTCAAGGAGGGCTGCAAAGAATCCCCTTTCCGAATGTTTGGAACATCTGGAAAACAGCTTGTTCGGAGAAGACAAGGTGAGCGATACCACCAGTCTTGTCTCATGCCAACTGTAAAGCATCCAGAAACCATTCATGTGTGGGGTTGCTTCTCAGCCAAGGAAATCGGCTCTCTAACATTCTTGCCTAAAAACACATCCATTAATAAAGAATGGTACCAGAATGTCCTCCAAGAGCAACTTCTTCCAACCATCCAAGAGCAGTTTGGTGATCAACAATGCCTTTTCCATCATGATGGAACACCTTGCCATAAAGCAAAGGAGATAACTAAATGGCTCAGGGAACAAAACATAGTGATTTTGGGTCCATGGCCTGGAAACTCCCCAGATCTTAATCCCATTGAGAACTTGTGGTCAATTATCAAGAGACGGATGGACAAACAAAAACCAACAAATTGTGACAAAATGCAAGCATTTGTGCAAGAATGGACTGCTATCAGTCAGGATTTGGTCCAGAAGTTGATAGAGAGCATGCCAGGGAGAATTGCAGAGGACCTGAAGAAGAAGGGTCAACACTGCAAATATTGACTTGCTGCATTAACTCATTCTAACTGTCAAACTTTTGTTAATCATAATATGATTGCACTTGTATTTCTGTAGGTGATAAAAACATCTGACAAACACACATAAAAACCAGAGGGCAACAGATCATGTGAAAATATAATATTTGTGTCATTCTCAAAACTTTTGGCCATGACTGTAGTTTGCAAGATGATACCATCAAATATGCACAAGGATGTACAAAATGCTCCTCTAATTTAATGGCATTTTCCTGCATCCTAATTAGTGGTTAAGGCCTTGATATGCTTACATAAAACTCTGCTGGCCCATTTTATTTTACATGTAAATACCTGATGTCCACAGTGTGTAAACATGGGCAGTCCCACACTCGCCAAAGTTCTACTCCTGTGTGAACATATCATACTATAGAAAAGGGGCCCACTGTTACCCCACTAAAAGCAGCTTCCTGATGTCTATTAGCAGTGTCGGACTGGAGTGCCAAAGGTACACTAATGGTGGGGCCCACCAATGGAGTTGAATCATGGGGCGCATGATACACATGATTCTTGAACTCTGAATCTTGCTTTCTGCCTCTTTTTCTCTGCCTTTCTCCCTGCTGAACAGCCCCAGGTTTGCCGTGCCCAGGTGCCCACCATGTCCAGGGGCCCACCATACCCAGGGGTTCTGCACTATTTTACTGCAGGCCAGTCCAAGCCTGTCTATTACACTGCATTCCTGCTGTCTAATAGAATTAGTGTTGTGCAAATCTGTCACAGTTCAGTATGACACTAGTTTGACTAAACTTGTAAAAAAAATTGTGGTTTTGTATGTCCTAAACCCAAATCTTTTCATGTTGTCCCAACAACTAACGACAACCAAAACCCTAACCCTAAATTTTGGATGTCCTAAACCCAAATTTTTTCATGTTGTCCCAACAACTAACCACAACCAAAACCCTAACCCTAAATTTTGGGTGTCCTAAATCCAAATTTGTTCATGTTGTCCCAAAAACTAACCATAAATTTTGGTCAGGGACAGGGTTAGTGTTTTTAGAGTTAACTCACATCTCCACAGTACTTCTGGGTCTAACCTTCTGTCACTCCAGCATCACTTTTGGTGAGCTGGGACTGGAAGCGACACTAAAGTGGAAAAGACGTTACCGATTCAAGTAGAGTGACAGCGCCACCACACTTGAAAGTGCCGTAGAGAGGTAAATTAACCCTAAAAATGCCTAAAACCCTAATCCCAACCAAGAGTTAGGGTTTTATTTTATGGTCAGAAAATCTTTTTTGGGGATGTTTACAACCTGAATCTGAAGTGCAACACTTATTACATGAGAGGCATAACAAATGTAACCCCAAACTCCTTAATCAAATTAGCAGAATTAAAGAAATAGTAGAAAAACTAAAAAAATGTGTATGCAGTATATCAGGACCTCCTTCAACTCGGTGTTAAATACTTATTTTCTAAACTCAGTTGCAGTTTACTGTTAATATACTTAAGTAAGGGTTAATTCTAAACTTAAATAATGCTGATGTCACAATTTTACTTCAAGACAAAGAGTAAACCACTGGTGTCGCCTATAATTATGGCTGGGGACATCCCTGGGGGTAAACCCTGCTAACTACTGATGATGATGTGCAATTAGTATACAGATTGTACAGAATCACAAGTACAGTAGTCCTTCAGATTTCCAGCTACGGTATGTACAGTTCAATCATAACACTAAGGCTATGTTCACACGGCTTAAAATGGGACGTATTTCAGTCCGTAATTACACGTCATAGTGCGTAAATTACGGCTGGAATATGTCCCAGTCATTACGGTAATCCACAGTTCTCATAGAGAACTATGGATTACGTCTCCTCTCCCTGCTCGGCGAATCCGCAGAGGGGGGAGATAAGCGACATGTGAATTACCAGCGGCGTATACGCGCCGCTGTTAATGAAAGTCTATGGGCCGGCGAGGTGCCGGCCGCCCGCTCCCGCCACGCCCCCGTCCACACGGCGTAATTACGGAGCGAAATTACGCCCCCCAAATAAGCCGTGTGAACGTAGCCTAATACATTAGTAAAGGCAGGGGTTAGAAAGCGAATTCGATAAATAATCCAGGTAAAATCCAAAGACAGCAAATCACAACTTTTCACTAAAGAAGAATCTGGGAACTTTATCACTCATTGGCTGGACAATATTTTACAAGCCCTGATACTTTAAGAAACTGGGCACATTATAAATTTTTACTGGCATGTGTGCAGCCATGTACACAAACTGGAGCTGTTGCATGGCGGCATGGAGCAATCTTGGCAATCGCGTAAAAGGCTTTTGTCCTCTTACATTGGAATGATTTAAAACATTCTCTCTTAGAACATTCCCCATTAGCTGAGAAACCCTTTAAACTCAGAAATGCACAGAAAAGGCAGAATTGTAGGCATGCACCATTAAGCAATTTGTTGAGCATATCTTATGTGCTTGGTAAGTGACCTCCATGCCTGTGCTATGATTTAGGATTTAGAAGTATCATATTTTGAAGAGACACCTGTTTTTAGTTCTTCACATTGTACTGTTGATAGGAAATTAGGATGAGTCATTGTTGCTAGTGGCTTCAGGATCTAGTTTGGTTTGAAAACATTGTGATAGTGATGAGATTTCAAAGAGTTATTGAAATGTACAGTGCACACATAAAAACACGTGTGCTAATGGACATGATTTAAAGCAGAGCTTTTTCTACAAGAAGACTAAAACAATTATGAGTAATGCATTTAAGAAAACATTGTACTATTTAGTCCATGCTTTACAGGGCATAAAAGGCAACATACTCTTTCATAGGTGGCTTTATGGTCAGAGTACATGCTATATATTCAAATGTGCAAGGTAACCTAATGATGTAAGGTTATTTAATGTATCACCCTTTTCATAAATATAGTACCCGGTTTACAATCTCAAATATTCAAAATTGATTTTATTAAAAATGTGGCTTTATTGTCCAATTTACTATATAAATTTTGTACAACTATATATTTTTTCAGTTATAATACAGTTTTGGTAACACAGAATATCAAACACCGGCCAATTTTAAAATTATGATGGATTGGATCAACCACTAATAACACCTAAACAGCAGATGTTAAAAAGAAATTAAAGTGAAGACAAACAAGAATATAGTGACCTTGTAACAGATAAAAAGTAACTTATTAAAAAACAATTAAAATACTTTCAACTCTTTCTGGATTGATACAACCCAAAACTAAATTGCTCAAGACAAAATATACAGGTCTCATAAGCACCATGTATTAATATATAACCTACAAAGCTCTTGGATGCAAGACCAAAAAATATATCAAACTGAGTCATAGTAAAAAAAATCTCTTCAAGCATAATACATATTAAAAAGTCAAAAACATGATGGGCAACTAGAACCAGAAACAGTGGGCACTAACTCATGATCAAGGTAATTAATATAAAATTAAAGTTACTATAAAATCAATCAAATACAAACAAAGCACAAAGGCACCAAAAAAATATAGTTGTAATGTAAGTAAAATTCTAGTAAAGGGAAGAAGGAAAAAAAGAGCAAAGTGTCTAACCAGTGTCAAAAACCAACAATGTAGTCAATCAAACACAAAACACAGTGATACATATAGAATGGTATGCAAAAATCTAAAGTGCCAATGCTTAATAATAAACTAAAGTATTAATACTAAAGTGACACAATGCTATGAATAAAAAATTAAACATAGTATATACAAAAGTCTAAAGTGCCGAAGCTCAATGATAAACAAAAGTCTAGATAATAAGGTAATACAGTGCCACAAATCAAAAATTAATCACAGTATACAAATGGTCAAAACATGATTAGATTTACCCACTGCAGAAAACCCAACGTACGTTTCGCTTGCATGACTTTTGTACAATGTGTCGTGCCCGCTATATAATGTGCCTCTTTTTTGTATATTACAGCTCATTTATATCAAGAATATGCATCAAGGCGCAAAATAGACAAAAAAAAACAGCGCTTGTGTATTGGGACATGTCGCCCACAATTTCTAGTCATACAGTGGGTGAAATAAGTATTGAACATGTCACCAATTTTATAAGTAAATATACTGTATTTCTAAAGGTGCTATTGACGTGAAATTCTCACCGTGTGTCGGTAACAATCCATTCAATCCACACAAGCAAAAAAAAAATCAAACCATAGATGTTCATAAATTAATTTTATGTGTAATAATAAGAAATGACATAGGAAAAAAGTATTGAACACGCTTACTGAAATGCATTTAATATTTGGTATAAAAGCCGTTGTTGGTGCTGACAGCTTCAAGATGCCTCCTGTATGGAGAAACTAGTCGCATGCATTGTTCAGGTTGGATTTTGGTCCATTCTTCCACACAAACACTCTTCAAATCCTAAAGGTTCCTTGGACTCCTTTTATGATCTCTGAGCTTTAGTTACTTCCATAGATTTTCTATTTGATTCAGGTCATGTGATTGGCTGGGCCATTCTAGCACCTTTATTTTCTTTCTCTGAAACCAACTGAGAGTTTCCTTGGCCATCTGCTTGGGATCATTGTCTTGCTGAAATGTCTACCCACATTTCATCAACATCATCCTGGTAGATGGCAGAAGATTTTTATCAAGAATGTCTCAATATATTTGTCCATTCAACCTTCTTTCAATTATATGAAATTTGCCAATGCCATATGCTGAAAAACATCCTCAAACCATGATTTTCCCACCTCCAAACTTCACTGTTGGGTATCTTGTTTTTGGGGTGATATGTGGTGCCTTTTGACCTCCAAACATAGTGTGTATTATGGCATCTATAGAGTTCAATTGTGGTCTCATCTAACCAGACTATATTCTCCCAGTATCTCACAGGCTTGTCTAAATATTGTTGAGCAAACTTGAAATGTGCTTGAACATGTTTGTTGTTTAGCAATGGAGTCTTGCATGGAGGGCATGCAAACAGGCCATGAAGGTTGAGTCCCTTACATATCATTTTAAACAATTGTACCTGCTTTTTCCAGGTGTAATTCTTCACAGGAAGTACTTGGCTCTTGGACAATTCTTCTCATAATTATTTTCACTCCTCCGTCTGAAATCTTGAAAGGATAATCTGGTCGTGGCCAGTTTATGGTCACATTATGTTCTCTCCACTTCGGATTATGGCCCCAACAGTGCTCACTGGAACCTTTAGTGGTTTAGAAATTCTTCTGTAACCAATGCTATCAGTATGTTTTGCAACAATAAGGTTTGAGACAGTTCACTGATTTTACTCATCATGAGATGTTTCTTGTGTGGCACCTTGGTAATGCGACTTTTTATAGGCCATCAATGGAACTGGCTGATACTATTTATCACTAAGTGGCAGGATTAATTTTTCCATGCTTAATTTCTCATTATTACACATAACTTAATTTCTGGATATCTATGCTTTGATTTCTTTGCCTATGTGGGTTGATGGGATGTTACCAACATCTGGTGAAATCTTCATGACAATAGCACTAGAAAATTGGTGTTCAATATTTAGTTCACCCATTGTAAAGCATAACTACAGACATGAATTCCAGCTAATTTTTCCATGTGTATAGGGAAAGACCAGGGAGTTTGAAAGATTTGAGTATTTTAGTTGTATTTATTAAAAGTTACTTTTTATCTTCTACAAAGTCGCTTTATTCCTGTTCGTCTTTGCTTTAATATAAAGTATAATATACAAACGTCCAAAATCTGCACTGAACACTGTGATAATGACTTACAACATCACCAAATATAGTAAATACATGCAAAATGCTTCTAAGTACTACTTAGTATTAGCAGATTATTTTTCAACAAGGAAACACTTGTCAACAGTTTACACTGAGTGCATAGAGGAAATGAGCTTCCACCAGAATCTCAGAATAAAATGGGCTTCCTTCTGTTTGAAGAAACATGTCAAGAAAAAGGTCATTTTTAATCTGACTCTAAAATCAGTTTTTCATATAATTTCTTTATAAATTAGTGATAGAGACTTTTCCCAATTCTTACCTAATGTCATAGGAAATATCAACACCATGATTGACATTCATTTTAATTTAAAATAACTGTGTATATCTGAACTGCAATTCAAATGTTACTGTTGAGCTTATCATAAAGCTACTAAGTAGTCAACTAATGGACCCAAGTTTCCAAGATCTTATCAATTAGCAACATGAGTATTGATTTCTCTCGGCGGCAGGAACTCCCCTTGTCCGCAAAACAACCTCAATGCTTCTTGGTATGGATTTAGCAAAAACATTTGTTATCTAGTCCATGTTGATATAATTGTATTACAGGTGCTACAGATTTGTTGGGCATACAGTTTATATGAAGAATCTTAAAGGGGTTTTGCCACAATGTAATGTTGATGTGGGATCCACCAAAATGGGTATTTAATCACTTTTCTAAATATATGTGATTAAAAAAAGTGAAGCCTACAGCTTTCTTTCCATGCCCTTAGTTTCCTGACAGTTTACATTAGACACGACCAGGACACTGACAAGAGCTGATCTGGCCACGCTTGCGTGTTTGCATTTGTTATCTGATGACAGGGAACATGAAGGGGCTTGCAAGGGACTGTGGAGAAAGATCCTGTGTCTTTAGTATAGAGAATCCACTGGTTGTAATGTAATTATTTGAGTAAACATTGCACACTCCCTGCTTCCTCGCTCTCTGCTCATCCCCCCTCCCTCTCACCCGTGACTCAGCATGCTTTGTTTATCTTCTCTCCTGAGCAGATAAGCGGTAAGGAACTCACATCTTGGCAAAACCCCTTTAACTTTTTAAAAGTGGTCTATTTGATTGACATCTGACAACTGTCCACCCTATAAGAGAACGCTGTATCTGTTTTTGACACAATGCCTCATGCTATATTCTTTTGGTGCATCTTGTGATGGTGTTGTCAAATTTCATACCACCTATTGGTTGGCTTACTTTATGCCCCTTTTTACACCAACATGTTGGAGCAACTGTGGAACACAATGTTGCACTTCCTGCCATGCTATGCTATGCACCCTTTCTTCTAAATCATGACCCACCCACCCCTTTTGTCACTAAGTCATTCTCTTTTGATAAGCATGATGCAGAACGTATTAATAAATGTAATGCAAGGCAAGAATGCCAGTTACTTTTTTTGCACAAAATGTACAAGAATTTTGGCACTTACTGACCCTACTGTGTTGTTCTGCTGGAAGAAGCATTTCACAGATGGGTACACTGTGGCAATACTCATATAGGATTTGACATTTAAAAGATGCTCCATTGAGGCCTAAGGTTTTTCTATAATTTTAGTAGTACATGAAAGATTATTAAAACATTTTTGTAAATGCTTTAAAAATCAGAACCATTTACTATCTGTCCTATAAAGCATGATTATCAATCTGTTTGGCAAGTATCTTAAAGGGGTAGATTAACCATGCTATTTCACAGTGCCCCAGCCAGCTTCAGACTCACACTTCCTGGTCAGGCTGTGGGTGGTTCTATAGAAATGACTGACTTATCAGCTCATATATTCAGCAATGACCAAACTATTAAAGCTCATTTTTTTATATAAATATACAACCAACAGACAATGTCTTAAAAATCCATTAACAAAAAGAGGTGCAATACTTATCGCATAATAGCGTAATCCATCATTGCAAGTTTGTTAGTAGAGGGATAGATGGAGGCACAGAGCCGCCCGCACACCTGTGCGACGTTTCGAAGACTGAGCTTCTTTCTCAAGCTTGGAACGTGAGGATTGGAAAGCTCACGGGAGCCAAACAGATGCTCATTGATATATAAAAATAAGGGGATTGTGTTAAATATGACATATCAGCTCTGCTGTTCCTAGCTATTCCTCTTGCAGTGACATGACTGTAGGAGATTTATAAACTGTAGTACACAAATGTACAGAGCTTTAAAAGGGTGAAAACTTGTCATTTACCTAGATAAACAAACTCTGTTGCTAGAGATAAGATTCTGCAAGTAGTGTCTCATCATGGTCAAACAGCAGCTTGCTGAGCAGTCAGATAAGAGACTGAAGAGAGAAAGGTAGGGAGACATGGTTGGTAACTAAAAGAAAATGTTGTACTCTAAGAGGAGATAAAATCTTTATCTCCCGACCGAAGCAAAATCAAAACAGCAATGTATTTGGTAATAGTCTTTATGTACCTTTTCCTACATGCTGAAAGCATAAAATTGTGGCGCCAAGTTACCCTTCAATCCATGTGAATGAGAAAAGTCAGAGAGAAGTCAAGCAACTACTGGACTTTACTCACTTTTGGACTGGACATGATTGTAGCTTTATTATTTTTACAAAAGACATGTCACAAAAAACCTCATGTAATTTAAAGGGGTTTTATCATTTCATTAAATGGTCTTCAGAATAAGGGGACAGTGAAAACAAGCAACTTTGCAATTGGATGTCATTAGCAAAGCTGCCTTGTATTCACAGTATTCCTTATCTTGTGTTTTTGTTTACACTGATATCCAGTCCTGTCGAATCCTCCGGATCCCTCCTCCTTGCATTTCACTAGCTGAGAGCTCATTTACATTCTATACAGCCCCCGGTCGAATTCACGGAGCTGTGGTCTCTCACTCAAGAAGGGGACCGTCACATTTTCACTTTATACAGGCAGAAGAAACAGAATTACACTGAAGGCTTACACAATCAGGAAATAGCACAATTTGTGTCGATCCCTGCCTGACTCAGAGTTAGGGCCGCAGCATTTCTCTCTCCACACCCAGCAGAAACAGACTGCAACAGATTCTACAATGAGAAAACATAACAGGTTTGTCCCGGTGCCTAACTCTCCTGCATAGAAGCGAGATCTGTGCCATTCATAGAGCATCTCCAGCTGTGAGAGGAGAAGAGTCAGTTGCTCAGTCTAGATTGAAATGCAGCTGTGGTATATATACAGCTCTTACAAAATAAAGACTGCAGGGAGAGACACAGTGACATGTGGAAACTCAGAGAGGGGGAGGGGAGTCTGGGGAGCCAGCATGCACAGTGCAGGGGGGGCGGATGTCACCCAGCTGGGAGGGGAAGAAACGCCCCTGCATCTCCAGAGTTGTGAAGCTGAGAGCAGTGTGAATCAGCAGACCTACGGAATCGATACATCCCCTTTAAAGAAAACACATTACTAGATAATTAAACATTTGTTGTTACTTTCTATTATGTTGTTTACTTTTATGTTTACATAGACAGATAGATAGATAGATAGATAGATAGATAGATAGATAGATAGATAGATGAATAAATAGATAGATAGATAGATGAATAAATAGATAGATAAATAGATAGACAGAGAGATAGATGAATAAATAAATAGATAAATAGATAGATAGACAGACAGACAGACAGACAGATAGATAGATAGATAGATAGATAGATAGATAGATAGATGAATACATAGATAGATAGATAGATAGATAGATAGATAATAGATAGATAGATAGATAGATAGATAGATAGATAGATAGATAGATAGATAGATAGATAGATGAATAGATAGATAGATAGATTGAATTATAAAAAACAATAACACATTTACACAATGTACACTTCTAACCTCGACTGGCAATGTTTGACTAGGGTGCCTGGAGGCCACGAGTGGACTTGATTCTTGAAGCCCACCAGTAGAGACAATTCTTGGAGCCTTATCTTGCAGCAACTTTATATAACTGCAGAATCATGCCTACCATGCCCAGGGGCATACCATGCCTAGGGGACCACCAGGGGTTTTCAGTGCTCTTCTGTGGGCCAGTCCAAGCCGATTGTAGCAGGACTTTCATGCAACTTTTGAACATCACAGTTGCACATAGACACAAACTTATCATATTCTTATCAACATATCATTACAAAACTCCAAAGTTGCTGAACACTAATAAGAATTAAGTAATAGCATAGTGCAGGCTTATTTTTGGAGTTTTTTCTTTTATTATGATCCATAAAATGAACTGAGCATTCGGCAACATATGCCTTATTGGAAAAAAATTAGTTGCATGTATGTAATATACAAACATATTGTCACGGATGCCCTTGCGACCGTCGTCCTGGGTCGCGGGCGCATCCGTGCCCCGCTGCCGAGCGATGCCCCGACCCGCATGTCGGGTCGCGGGCGCGCTCTTTTCCCTGCCTGTCGGGTCGCAGGCGCACTCTTTTCCCTGCCTGTCCCGTAAGTTACTTACCCTAGGACGCGCACTCTGGCAGTGTTAAATTTAAAGAGCCAGCGCATCGGTAATTTCCAATTGCCGGTCGCTGCCCCTATTTAAGCCTGCCCCTTCCTGATACTCCCGCCGGATCTTTAGTGCCTTACCGCCTACTGAGAAAGCGTTCCTTGAGTCATGTTCTGATTGCCATGTACCGTACCTTCATGCCTCTATACCTAGACCACGAAACGTTGCCGCCTGCCCTGACCACCTGCCTGTCCCCCACTACGAGACTCCCTGACGATTCTGTACCACGCTACACCTCGGCTGCCTCCGCAAGCAAGTAACGTCAGGGGTAGCGCCCTGGTAGACTCCCACCGCAGCAAGTCTATCCCGCTTTGCGGCGGGCTCTGGTGAAAACCGGGACCTACTTAGATCCGCTCCATGGCGTGGCTAACACCATCGCTTGCGCTGGTCCAATGGATCCACGTCTACGACCGTGACACATATTAAAACATTCCTGCAAATAAGTATTTCTGATAGAGCAAGCTAGTATCAGGACAATGCACCAAGGGTTGCATCTAGGCACAACTATGTTGTTCAAAACTTGCATGAAAGGTCTGTTACAATAGACAGGCTTGGACTAGCCCACAGAGGAGCAGAAAACCCCTTGATGGGCCCTTAAGCATGGGAAGCCCTTTCCACAATAAACACAACTTCTCTCACCATGTTATATGTGAACCAACTGTTGTATGCATTTGTAACAATGCTGCTTCAAGAAAATGTTCCTTTATCTGACACTTTCCTAATTCTGAAAAGGCTGACGATGTTCTCCGAGGAATTGCTGCATGCATTCTTCTGCTCCTCAGTATACTTGGATACAGAAACACAATATCTACAAGAACAGAGAGAATCAATTCTAAAGAATTCTAAATAATTTTGACATATAAGCATCTTGTTAAACACGCCTCAGAACATTTGGAAGGACACAGAGTGAAATGTTTGTATTTGAATTAACAAGAGATTATTGAGGATTCTTCTATAGGCCATTCTTTCTAATGTAAGTAACACAAGGACAGGAAAATGAATTAACAAATGCCTTTATTAGCAACACAGATCTTACTTTGCTTCCTTTTCAAGGCATATAATTCAAAAGTGCCTGTCAACCCTGTGGCAACCACATAACTACATTATGAACTTCAGAAGACATTAGAGAATTGAGCAGTTGAAGAAAACAACAGCTTTTAAACTTTTATAGCAACGACATAAGCTATCAACTGGTCTTGTGTTTTATATTTTTGTATAAATGTTGATATAATGTCAGTGTTGTGTTACCAAGTAAATGCAGCAGGAAAGAGTAGAGTGCCATTGTTGATAACATATTAAAAGGGTCCTCTAGGACTAGAAGTATTTATGATCTATGTTTAACTAGTTGGGGTCCAACCTCTGGGACCCTCAACAATCAGCATCCACTTCATGTCTAACATAAGCATAGCAGCTCATCGCTCAACATAACTGTGCCTGGTACTGGAGCTCATTCTGTTCATCAGGGAAATCCTCACACTGCTCAAATCCAAAGGATTGCCCATCATGTTCACAGGGCCCCTTTAATTCCTATTCTGAAATACCTGCTGGCAGCTGTAATGTTTTTCACGTTTAGTTATTAGTGAGTCATTAGTCATTCTTCATATAATGAATTAAACAAAATGCCTCAATTGTCCATTGGAGTAGAACGCGAGCTGTCGTTTTTATTTAGTCTACCGTGACTGTCACACTATGGACATGTCCTATGATATTTAAGAGAGTACAGAGCACCACTCATCAGCAAAAAAAAAACAGTTTTAAATTATTCTCCAAATTATACAGGTGGAAAAGTACTGATAAATTAGCCCCAGTGTCGGAACACTGGCAGACACAAACTAGACCCAATGGACCAAACTGGGGAAGTTCAGCTTTATAATTCTTACTATCAAATGATTCAGGTATTATCAGACAGCAAGCATTAGTAGATATAGAAGAACCATTGGAAATCAGCATCAAAGACATAGATTATAAGGGACATTCTGCAGCCCACTGTGAATAGAATTTAACCAGAGTCTTAACTTGGTGTCAGACTGAGGTGCCTACGGCCCACCAGTGTACGTTCATTCAGTGTAAGGTGCACCTGTGGAGTTGATTATGGGACCCACCAGTGGAGTTGATTATAGGACCCACCAGTGGAGTTGATTATAGGACCCCACCAGCGGAGATGATAATGGGGGCACACCCTACAGCTGCCATAAAAGCCTCTTATACTCTGCCTCTTGCTTTTAACCTCTTTCTCTCTGCCTATCCCAAGGATATAAATGCAGTTTAAATGAAACTTCAGGTTTACCATGCTCAGGTGCCCACCAGGGGTTTCCCCTGTTCCAGTGTGGGCCAGTCCGACTCTTAACCAGATCCACAAAGTTTATTGCCCTGTGATTGTTTAGGAAACCCTGAACCACTGTGACAAAGCAACAAGTCGCTTTCTCTGCACTACCAAGACCTTCTTCATCTGTGTTCAGATGAAGACACCTTCTTTGACCTTTTTCTCAGACAGCGTAGGGATAAGTTTCAAACATATCTGAAGGAAGCTGACTCCTTATCTACTTCTATGACAAACTGTTTTATAGGGCTTAATATAAAACTTGACAAAACTACTGATAAGGATTGCCACCATTTGAAGTCTCCAATGACCTGCCAACCATACTCAATTTTGATTTACATGTTGTTATTTCCTTCCTTTATTGCCTGTTTTCTCATAAGTAAGTTTTAAAATGTCACTGTCAAAGAGGCAAAGTTATATACACTTGAGACATAAATAATTATTAAATATTACTTACTAGCCAGTGTCATTAGTAGATCTAATTGATTTCAGATAATACACATTAAATTATTGGTCGATTACAGTTATTTTCGAGGGATCTGTCTACTTTAATCTGTTGTGTATAAGCAAAGTTACGTACATCAAATGTTTGGATGACTGATGTGTAAAATTTAAAAACATACCTGTTTTCAGTGCCATATAGATGCATCTGGGAGGATGAGCTAAATACGCATAAATATAGTGGGTTTAGTAGAGATAATGTGGCCAAATGAATGTGTGGCCAGCAGCTATCTAATGTGTATGACAGACTTGACTCACCTACAGTACAAGGCATGCTCGATACGTTTAAAGGATATTTATATACAGAAGCACGTATTATTATCCGACAATCTGTTTGGAAGCCACAATGAGATATGTGAAGACCACGTTAGCTAATTATTATAAGGTATGTCTAATTTCTTGAGTAGATTTAAAAGGCATCCAATACTTTATACAATCCCCGTGTGGAGGAGAGGTATGATAATGACATAACCAGATGACAGGATCGCTATGAACTGACGGCATGTCACTGTTATTAGTCCAATTTCAATAACATCTCCCCAGTTACAAATGCCTTCCTATATGCCTTGGCCATCTGAGTTACGTTTTCTTCATGTTGGCAGATGACCTGTGTTGAAGAAATGAGACCTGATTCTGCAAATGCTTGTCATTGAAACATATTCATAGGGTGGAGTCCTTTCACATCTGTTTTCCCTATCATCGTGTCAACACCCGGTACAGGGGTTGCCTTACTTTAACTTCAGAGAATTAGTTCACATTTAGATGAATGCCCCTTAATTTGTAACAAAATGTTCAACTATATTCCATACATTATTTTAAGGGTATGTTTACACGGTGTATTGTGACACGTATAGTACTTTGAAAGCACGCGCTGATCAGCGCGTCTTTCCAAAGCATAGGGGGGCGTTCAGCCCGCCAGCCTCATTGACATGCATTGTTCATGGTGGGTAATCGCCGCGAACATGTAATCGCCGATGACATGTAATCCATAGCTCTCTATGCGAGCTATGGATTACCGTAATTGCTGTGCATTTTGCCGCGTATAAAGTGCAATACGCGGCGAAATACGTGTTGAAATGTGTGCCAAAATAAGCCATGTGAACATACCCTATTCCTTACGGCATAAAAAGAAACTGCTAGAAGGGGTCACACAGGCACACCTCCACCTTTCTGAAGCTAGCTAAATGGAAATGATCCAATAAACAGTGAGTAGAAATGTATACTGTGGTAACAAGAAGTTTACTTCAAAGCATAATAACAATGGATCCATATGGTAAGATTTTCTATTATTCTAGTATTCTTTCTTTTTACAGCATTACTGCCCACCAAGATCCAATCCTAATGGCAGGTCTCGAATGCTGAGTGTGTAGAGCCGGTGTTATACAACATTCCTCTGTCAGTTTCTCATGTATGACTAGATGGCTTCTGCGAGCAGTCTATAAAAACGGGGCTTCATTTTTGTGTTTCATTCCGCTTTTAATGACTCATACGCTTCTGGGTTTGGTGCGTAGGAATTGTGCTCCAGGAGATATGCTGCAATAGCAAATTTGAAACTCCCTATGGGACATGCTTGGAAGAGGAAAATGTTACAATTACTGCAATAATCTTTAACCATTATTTGTAAATGTGTTTGAATGGAGCCTACGTCTGTATAATGGGAACACATTTACCGAGTACATAGGCGTTGAGTACTTCAAATTTAACAGTCATATTGTTCATGCAGAAAATATTTTATTGCAGTAATACTCTAGTGACGCTCATTCATACAGTACTTATGTAAACACAATCTGTACAAGCTGAACAAAGTGAATACTGGTGTCATCATCTAAGCATCCATCAACAGTCTTATGCATAACTGGTGACAATTCCCACCAATGTGTTTATTTATACAGTTCCAACATATTCCGGTGTGCTGCACACAGATCACTAATAGCAATAGAGGTGGGAGTTCTAGATCTCATTTCCATTATTTGATTTTCAATATAAAAACGTACAGTATCTAAAAGACAATACAAAAGTTTATGCCAGAATCCCAGTGATGCAACATAACAGTATTTTGCTATGTTGATAAAATTCTAAAGGGGCTGGCAGATTTCTTTAAAAAATTAATAGGAAGCTCTTGGTGGCCCATTCCTTATGTTGTTCCTTCTAGAAATGTATGAACTTGACAATTGGGTGTTACCATTTCACTGTCAGTAGTGAAACAGTCGGTGGCTTGGTGGTATAGACCTTCAGTGAGTTTATGGATGCTGTCTGACTCCAGGTACCCCCATCATTCAGCTAAATTAGGGGCCTCTTTATTATTTATTTAGTTATATCAGTTTGTCTATGTGTTCTGCTGTTTTTGAAATTGTTTACCAACACCAGGGCCGCCATCAGAGATATCAGGGCCCCCTACAGCTAAAATGTCTGGGCCCCCCTGTCAACCCTGCCCTCTGTCAATCCCATCACTCCGGCCCATCAACCACTCCCAGCAACCCTCACTGCCCGACCCCAGAATAAAAATGTAGACACACGCATATATACACACACACACACATACACACACACACATACATACATACACACACATATATACATTCAGGACAGTTCAGATTCATGAACATGATGTTTAACCCCTATAATATATATATAGCAGTATATAGACATTTTTAGTCATTTTTTAGTACAAACATGGCAGCCATGGAGGCCTTCATTAGGACTCCGGCTGCCATGGCAACTAAATAGACCCCTGTGATTACACCATGTAGAATTATTTAGATTCTGCAATCACATTTACTGCAGCATCTAAATGGTTAAAAACTGGGATTCGTGCTGCCTCCTGAAATAGTGGAGGACAAACCTCGGAGCTCTGACAGTTCTTTATAGGTGTGATATAAGTCACACCCATTAAAAGCGCCTGTTTGTAACTAGGAGAGCGTCAGAACTGAGAACATTGTAAATTTGGGGGGACTGCCTGTAGCATGAGTGAATATTACCAGCATACTCTATATGGTTTATGGAAAAAAGACAGATTATAGTAGGCAAAAATAACCAGTATACTTTAAGTGCACCCTACCGCCACCCTTTGAGGAACATAGCAATCAGATACCATTCAGGAACTCTTCCTAGAGTCACCCCGTTACTGCCTGGGCAAATGAAGGGGATACTGATCAGAAACAGTCACCAGCAGAATAAAAAGTTATAACCAGCAACCCAGACTCATAGAGGTGATGTCTAATCTACCTGGAGTCTTTTATTTTTCTTGTATTCTTTATCTGGTGCAGATCATGATGATTTTTTCAGCAATGGCATGTGTCTTCAAAATTTGACACACAGACATCCTGGACTCCATGATTTTTAGCTCAAAAACATCCCCCACTCTTTTCACAAACCCCTCACTAACAACTGACTTTGTAGGGAGAGCAATCTACAACCCAGAACATTAGCAGCCAGCGCATGGTGACTAGATTTTGCCTAGATATATAATGTATAATGAACATACTTGCCAACTCTTCCCTTTTCTTTTTGAAAACTCCCTGAAAATGGGACATGAAATGTGCAGGCTTTACAGTGGGGAGCTAAAATATTGAAAAACTGGGATGTAAAAGTTTGGCAAGTGAACTCTGCTGGACATGTAGCACCATATGACCTGCAGAAAATCAGTCACTGGCATAACACCCCTGCCCATAACCTTCCCATTCTACACAGATTCTATGACCTTTCTCCCAGCCCCACCTATACTTCCTCTATCAGCCACCACCATATGCCCCCTCCTACCTGGACAACTGGAGAGCATGAAAAGTGCTGTAAAGTGTGCAGGCTGCTCTCCAAGTAACAAGCAGACAGAGCTTACTCTGCACCATGTGCTGCTGGCAGCCTGTGAAGATCGTGGGAGCAGCAGACACAACCCTGCGGCTCCTGTCAGTGCTCAGTACAGCCTGCAGTGATGAGAGGGAAAAGCACTAATCGCTTTCCTCCCTCTCTGTGCTGAGGCCCATGCAAGTCCCCTGACTTCTCCCGGGTAATGCTGTCTGCGATCTCTCCACATGCTGCTTCCCCAGCCCCCGTTCTCCAGCCCCTCTAGTGGTGTGTATGTTATACACAGAGTAGGCTGCTGCCATGCCGGCTGGTGAAGCAATGTTCCTCAGCGGCAGTGCAGTCTGTGCTGATCATTGGAGCTGCTCCGTTCAATGCTCACAACGCTGTACAATGAGGACAGGGGGCGGCACTGATCGCTTCCCTTCACATGTATGCAAAGCTAGGGTGCGCAGGGCAGACAGCTCTAGGAGAACTCTCTACCATTACAGCGAAGCAAGGGGGCGGTACCTGCCGGAGGCAGCGGGCCCCCCTCTGCTTCACAATCTGGCCGGGCCCCGTAGGGGAGTACTGGCTGTACCCCCCCTATTGGCGGCCCTGACCAACACCATTCTTCATCTAAGAACGATATCCACACTGGTCCCACTTTGAAGACCTATATTAATGGCGTATTCCCACGATAGACATTGCCAAGACGAATTGTAGAGACCATTATGTCCCTCCTACTTGGCTTCTCCGCGTGAATGGAGGCTGATAGCTTTTAAGATGAGCATACACATTGTAGAAAAGTAAGATGAGCCTGGCAATTAGCTGACTATCTTGTGTGTATTCATGTGTCCTAACTCTCACCTGATGGTAAATGTCTTCCCTTATGGTAGATGCCCAATATTTTGTTCCCAGAACTGGCAGAGGTGTCAGGCAGTATCTTAGGCTCAGTGTAAGAAGTTTAAAGGGAACCTGTCACATAGATTATGCCCCCCTTGCTGAGGACAGCACAAGCTAGTGTCAGACCTGCTGTTTCCAGCGCTGTGTCCCTTATTCTGTAAGATGCTGTCGTTTTAGAGCATTTAATGCTCAAATCTGGCACTTTGCAGTCTGCTCTGCTAGAGATGAATCCAGCTTACTCATGAGCAGGTGTGAGCCATGCCTACTAGTGGCTAGCCCCACCCACTCACAGCTGATTTAACTTATTACTACGAAGAGCTAGAAACCTGTGAATAAACAGAATGTGGGCGGGACTAGCCATGGGTAGGTGGGGCTAATGTCTTCTCATAAATAAACAGGTGTCATCTCTGGCAGAACAGGCTGCAAACTACCATATTTGAGCATGAAATACTCTGAACTTGCCGCATCTTACAGAATAAGGGACACAGCGCTGGAAACAGCAGGTCCGACACTAGCTTGTGCTGTCCTCAGAAAGGGGGGCATAATCTATGTGACAGGTTCTCTTTAAGCAGTATGTTTAGGCATAGTCACCAGGAAAAAGCTACAGGTGTATCAGTCATGCATAGTTATAGGGCTCCATTCACCTTAGACTAAAAAGTCTGACCTGTGTTAGGATCTTATGTGTCACTATACCTTTTTTCAACTGCATAACATGCAAATTAGCTCTTTCAAAGAAGGGAGAAAACTTCCTCTTTAGTGCCACTTACTGAAGGTAGCTAGACACTTAGGGCCACATGTATGAAACTTTTAAGGTATAAAACTCACTCTTTTGCCCATAGTAACCTACGGCAAAAAAGTATGTTTTAGACCTAAACAGTTTCCATACATGTGGCCCTTAGAGTCTGACCAGGCATATTAGCTGAGCAATAAACCCATACATCGTGAAATGTTCCTGATGTACATCACTGATGAAATTCTCAGTTCCAGCCGGCATTAAAGGGAATCTGTCAAGTGGTTTCATCCTATTTTAAATAAGGATGTGATAGAAGGAAAGAAGCTGAGCACTGTAATTATATATAAATAAATACGAATTTGCTCTGTAAGCACACTGAGACGGGAAGACTTGTCAATCACTCCTTGTAGGCGGGTAAGCAAGACTTTACCTGTCCTTTAAGGAGTCCAATCAGGATTTGCTGGTTGT